>JAJNBT010074989.1:0-10710 GCA_028455955.1 Notopais sp. p TS-2021 | reverse complement strand
AGAGAGAGAGAGAGAGAGAATAATAATAAATCAGAATTGATATATGAAAACAATCTCTCTCTCTCTTTTCATAGTGTCTCTCTCTGTAATTCAATAATTATTGCTATTGCTTACAGAGAAATTGTCTTGAATAATTAAATTCCTTTGTTTCACATTTGCTCACCAATTATTGATTCATGAAAGTATAATTTATTACTTTACGACCTAGTCCTGATGAAATGGACAAGGAAATGAAAGCCTAATTACTACTTCTTTAATATCGGACTAAATTACAAGCTAAATCACTTGCATTATTAATCATGCTTAATAATATGTTCTATACATGCTTGCATCGTTTTATATTTTTTATAGAGTTTTTGATTGTCAGTCTTTTAATAATATTACGATAAATTTTTAAATTATATTATAAAAAATATTTATTTAAACTAAAATATATCAGTCGAATAATAACGAAACATAAAATCACAAACAAATAAATAACTTTGATGATAATGTAACATAATGCAATAAAAAACTGACAATAATTTTTTATGCTTTAAATAGAGTATATTCGTCCATTATCTACTCTAAATTTCTATAATTTACAGTTATTTTCTCAACCCCAAATGTAAGTTGTAAATAAAAAGCCGAGTCTGCCTTATTCCCCCACTATATATGTATTGAATTACTGATGACACTTATATTCCATCTTCTTAACCCTTTCCATACAGAGCTCAATATAATATATTATTTAGAGACTGTTCAAGAAGTTCGACCGGAATTTGCTATTTTTGTTTAAATCAACTCTTTGAACTCTTGTTTGAGAAGAAAAACTGTGTTCGGTAACAACAACAACGGCAAAATGTAAAGGTCCCTCTCATTGATCCCGAATATTTACTAGACGATGTCACCCAGTGCTATGGCTCAAGTTGTTACGGAGTTGTTATAATTGCGAGTGCCGATTTCCATAATTCTTAACCTCATAAAAATAAATTCCACTAACAAAAGCACGACTCGAAAAATGGTCTCCCCCTTGACGATATTTAGCCAAGCTTTGTAGACTTAATGATTTGTCTGAAACTAGAAGATTTTTAATAACGAGTTGGTGAAGCCTCATTGTAATGAGCAACAACATTATTGTTGGTGCAGAGTGAGTGTTAGGATACAGAGTGCGTTCGTATAATTCACCAATTGAGACGCAATGTATAGGACCATTATACACTCGGAGTCATTAGAGAAATAT
The DNA here is from genome assembly GCA_028455955.1 of Notopais sp. p TS-2021. Classification (NCBI taxonomy): domain Eukaryota; kingdom Metazoa; phylum Arthropoda; class Malacostraca; order Isopoda; family Munnopsidae; genus Notopais; species Notopais sp. p TS-2021. Next base: position 9,488 of record JAJNBT010074989.1, on the reverse strand, counting down.
TTTTACGAAATATAAGTATCTATAGACTCCTAGGAACATGGCTAATAGTTGCAGTAGTGTTCATTTAGGATGAGAAATTAGAGGGTCAACAAGCCTTCGACGGTGGAGTAATTTGTAATAACTGATATATATTATTTGGAATTCGTAGAGACAAAGTTAAGATTTCTTGGCAAGAAACTCCAATGCAAATATCTATAACTGTTGTTAAGAAAGTACTATAGATAAATAGTTAACACTTGTGAACACCGGTAAATAAGTGAGGATATATGCAAAATCTATCGAAGCAACAATAATTCAGAATTAATTAAATTGTGTTCGATCAGGAAGGTTGGTGATCGAACTGTATAACGCCCCTTCTCATTTAAATAATCATTCGGAAGAGGCATCCGATGGCAGAAAACACTATGGGGACAACATATAAAGGACACATACATGGTTTAAAACAAACATTGAGAGGCGTGAGAACTCTCTGTAGTTGACTTGAAACGAATGCAGAGTGAGGGTAACATCTATGCAATGTATGCATGTGCAGACAACACATGGTGCCATTATTCAATTAAAAAGTTCATCTCGACGGAGAAAGTTGCGATAATTTATTTTAAATAATTTAATTTACATACAATTAAAATGTAATTTAATGTTAATTTATAATTTCCGTTTACTAATTCCTAAATTTAAATAATTAAATAAAACTAAAATATGTTACAAATAAATTGCCTGAATGATTTATTGATTGTTAGCGAAATTCTCGAGAAAAAACAACTCCCAATTGGAATTTTTACAACATCGATGTTAAGAGGGAACGTCAATTTCAGGCCACGTCTATCAGCCATCTACTTGACAGGTGGATCAAAGGAAAATGTAATTGCTTTATTGTTTCAATTATTGATTTATTAATAGTTGACGTAAATTAAGACAGGTAGAGAGAGAGAGAGATACACGTGTTGATACATTCTACTTGTTGATTCAGTTCGTTTTTCTAGTCGTTATGTTTGTGAAAATATTCAATTTATAATTAACAACAACTAGCAGATTCCCCAGACGTTTTTGAACGTATACAAAATCATAGACTATAATATCCAATCTTATTTACCAATAATTGATCGAATGTTGTAGTCCTATTCTACAATCTACACAATGCATTCATTTATATATTAATCATTGAAATAAACAACATGATAATTGCATCCCAAACGAAGCTGTGAAATCGGAAGAATGGATTCATTAAATGGCAACCATTTATATTATCATCAAAACGAACGAAATGTCTATTGTATCTTGGTGATTTATTTAATTAAGACCCTCATTAAAACGGGATTGTGATATCGTAAATGAATCTCGATACTTCAATTGAAGTTACTATAGATGCATTTTGTAAATTAATGATTTATTTATTTTAAAAATTAATATTTCTATATTCATTTCTTATTAAATAATATCAACAAATATACTGATGCAACGATTGCAAAATGGCATTTTAATAAAAAATACCTTTGGAATTTAATGCAGGGAACAATTAGCCGGAATACGATATCCATTATTTAGTAATTGAATTAGTGTCACGTAATTATTAATCGGGTAAGAATAATTCATTCAGTCGAATGGGAAATATTCTAAGTTGTCAGAACGAGTTAGACGTCGGTTTAATCATTTAATTTTATATAGATTTGCTCTTCTATATATGGAAACAAGAGCTTTTAAATATATATTTTTATCATTCCAAATTCAGCTGTCAATTACTGAAATGGATTCTCGAACTGACCATTGATTTTTTAGAACAATTCAGATTTCCATTGAAGGAATAGATATCATCAATATTAAATTATCTTCGGTTGCTCAGACGAATCTTCAATCTCTAAAGAACAATAATCAGACTAAATTTCAATGAGGGAAAAGTTCCCCAGTTTGAGGGGAAAGAATAAGTAATGTCCATTAAAAAGAAAAGACTCGAGAGAAAGTCAGTTTAATGATATAAGAAGGAGTTAATATTAGTCAAAATTCTTGAAAGAAAGTTTTGAGCTTTCTCTAGTACGGTATTCGAAGCAATTAAACGCCGTTAAAACAATTTATCTACAATAAAAGTCAATTGAGTGTAGAATAGTTGTGTGTACGAGACTCGTAGGGACATATCGATCTGAGCAGCATCCCTCCAAACAAATTAAGTTTGCGTTCTAACTAATTTCATTTCGGCAGCTCGAAAAAATTCCCATTAAAATTGTGAGAGAATCTTAACAACGGTCTTTTTTCGCCAGATTCCGGCTTCGTTAACTTGCTTATGGGAGATTTTCACAGAATTATTTCACTCTATGGATTACATAAGAATTCGGGGATAAAATTTATAGAAAAGACCAGTAATTGTCCTAGTTTATTTATGCAGTTACGTTATTTTTCTGTCTGGTAAACTTTACACCTATATGCTATAGTATCTTTATTCGGAAAGTCAAATCAAGCGTTGTGTATTATTTAGATTTTGCATTCAATTCTTATGAGATCTTATAATCATTATTTTAGGCTACTGCTGTCATAGGAAACACATATTTTTATTGTAATGAACTCAAAAATATTTCTATTTTCTTAGTTAGATTATGATGGTTTACTGTAAAAAAATCCTTTCTCAAAAGTTTTTTAAAAGTTTGATCGATTTTCGCAAGAAATTTTGAGTTCGTTGTATGTTACCACACGTTTTCTAATAAACCCGGCAACATAACAATAGACTGAGCTCATTTATCATCTAAGTAAAAATTATATTATGAATTTTCAGCCTTCTTTTACGTATCTTTTTATTACATTTTCATCAAATTGACATATGCTCGAGTGGTTTGCATTGTGGTTATTACAAGTATATCACAATTTTGTACTAATTTTTTTGCTATGATTTCGGTAGAATCAGTTTTTTTAACGAAGTTGCTGTTGGATTCTGGAAATTTTTAGTAATTTATTTCATGGCGTATGAATAGCAATACATAAGAAGGGAAAGTGTGATCAAAAACCGTTACGATGATGCTTCTTTAGTAATTATCACGTACTGGGGAACTATTTACTGTAATAGCGTATCTGCTTACAAATTGCCGTTGCGGTACATGGTTTAAAATCATGTTTGAATTGTTCTCCCGACGGACAGATAGATTCTTACGTCTAATTAGACCTTCTCCTTTCAACCCTGATATGCAAAGCTAATGCGAGCAACATGATCTGCATAAACTTAACTGAGAGTCAAAACCAGAAACGTAGCATCTGCATTAATAACTCAATCCTGAATCGCAATGAAAACCTCTAGAATTTTTTATTTTTCGAAACATTTATCAGAAATATTTACTAACAATAAATGAAAAGTATAAAATAGTAAAATATAACCCAGAGCAATCGAAGTATTAGGAACAACTTCTGTTTCTCGTAAGACATCTATCCTCGAACCATGATTTCACACTTGGTAAACATACGCTCGTATGTTCACAGGAAATTGGTCTTACACCAAATCAATGGGTGTAAAGCTTCAGCCTAATTGCAGAACATCTAAGAAATAATTACAATAATGAATGTTGGCTGTCGTTCAGATTCAGTCTTGTGAAACGACTGATAGTTTCTTTGTTACGATACTGCCATTATGGTTATTCAACAGTATTGTAATTGTTACTTCTACATGGTTATTTAGTGGAATTATTAATGTTACTTCTACATAGATAATTATTTAATAGAATTGTATTGTAACTTCTACATGGTTATTTAATAGAATTACTATTGTTACTGTTACTTTGCTGTTTCTTACAACTTCTATTCTTACAGTTACATGGTAATTCAACAGTATTGTTGTTATTATTACTATACATGTTTTGTAATAGTCCAGATATTGTTATTCATGCACAGTTGTTGAGTTATATTGTAATGTATTCTTTTTTTATATATTAATTTCTCATAATATTATTCAGAATACATTTTGTTTTATATTGTACTGTTAATAGTTAAAAGCAATACGTTACCGTTCCACTGAAAATATTTCTGCATATATAGACCATTAGTAACAATACGTACCTGAAAAGAAATAACATATGATTACCTAATAGAAATGCAAATCTTAACATTTATTAATGATTTTATATATTAAAATAACTAAACTGAAAACTTTATTATCCAATGAATCAATAAAATACTATAATTTAATCATATTATGATACTTGTATTGTAAAGAGACGAGCAAATAATTTAGATATTAATGAAAAATAAGAATGATGACTGCATAAATCTAAGGAGAACAGAATCCACATTTAATTTACTTGGAAAATCTTAAATTTATTACGTCATAGTTTGGATTTCTCGCATATTATTCTGGCTAAGATAAACGTTCCCTAATTTATTACTTTCTGTTTGATATTATAGAATGGAGAAATTCTGGTAATTCAAAATTGATTTAGATTTCAGAAAGGAGGCAAATTCATAGCAGGAACTACTATCAATTACTGTGTAAATGGCAATCATAAATTAAGCTCTCGCATTTAGTCTAGAATGGCTAAGAAGGTTTATGTTCTTGACTATAATTAAGGCAATTGCTTTAAATATAAAATTAGTTCTTTGAAGTCATGTTAATATAATAACAATAGATTCCCTTTATTAAGTAATATCTAAAAATTATAAAAAGAAATAACGAGTTCGAATTGAAGACTTAAATATATTGGTTACACTTGCTTAAGTAGCGGCAGGATCGAAGTTGAGTGGAATTTGTAAACCAAATTGCAAATTGTCTCACGTAACTTAAAGAATCAATTTATATGGACTTTGAGACAATTTACGAAAGTTCTCTTTAAGTAAAATTTGAATTGTAGATTCGCATTTTGGAGTAAAAATAGACCTTCCAATCCCGCAGAAAGTTAAAGCAACTCTCCAATTAAATATAGATTTGTGATCACAGGTCAGATATTTCATCCAATGGCTGTTATTGGTCAGTCTACGTATATATTTATGAGACAATTCGACAGAGGCCAAGGGCGAAGATCACTTTGAAGATCGATGCATTTTAATTGGTTTTACATTCATCCTTAATGTTTGAGGAGACTCAAAATATAACTATTTATATTCATACAATTCATAGAAATAGATTAATAATTGAATAAATTAATGCTAATTTTTGCTATATAAAATAACATTGTACAAAGGTTCAGGAATAACCAGAAATTTGTACAACTGAAAGAACTGAAATATAAGAAGGTAATCATGTTTTTTGAAAATGATGACATTTACAGTGTATATTTTATTAAAAGTCTTAATAATTATCGATTTTGAAATGAAAAATAGAAGTTTATTGTGAAATAATTATCAATACGTACACATTGTCCCTGTTCTGAACTATAAAGAGATCTTCTATGGTAAATTGTATAATAAAATTAGTTATGTTAATGGCACTTTGGAGTTGCTAGTACCTTCTTAGGATTGCACCAAGAGCTCCTAATCGTCGATATAGGATTCATTTTCAATGCTAAAGTCATCCTACAGACTACTTATACCCAGTTTATATCGTGCAGGGATAGACAGAAAAGACTTCCATCGAAGGATATAGCCGGATCTGAGGGGTTTTATATACCGTGTTTGGATGCTATAAAACCTGATTTTCAAGTTGAGACTTTTGCAGTTTAAGTATTCAGTATTAAAGGAACCTTGCTATAAAAAATACTACTGAAATTTACACAATAATATATATACTAAGCAGATCAGATACTTATTTATTTATTCAATCAATCATTTATTGTTCAAGTAAATACACACATAAAGTAACCTTCTTTGTCCCTATGTATAAATAAAGTATTTTTAATGTTATTTATGAAATAGAGTTTCTGTCTGTGTGTCTGTCTATCATAAAGTCTCTAGATAAAAGTAAATACTTTTAGTCCAGGCATATTTATATAAATGAAAAAGTTCTCAAGACTATATTTTATTTACATTATTTTTTTTTATCATTGTCCAATCATGACACATTAAAATACAAATTTGATCAATTTCTTGTGTTAGGAAATATTTGTTTAAATGTCAGCTGGCGAGAATCGTATGACAAAAAAACAGATTTATATTGAATTTTTGATGCCTATTCACAATTTATTCATAGCGCTTAATCTATTTTATTTAACACTTTAAGCATCCGTAAAATGAATTAAATACTTTATAAGTATTTTAAATAAAATAAATGAAAGTACGAAATGTATTTTAAACTTGTATTTTACCATATGAACTATACGGAAGGCGTCTCGTAGTCACTATTTATGATAGACGTGTCAATTGAAAAGCGGAGACTAAAATCATCAAGTGAATAGTGTTTCCAACGTGTAACAAAAGGCTACAAAATAGAGAGTACAAAAAGAAAAAAATAATCATCGACAGACGTAAGAAATGAAATTAAACATCCATCGTTGGAGTTTTTGTCGAACCCTTTGTGCTGCTTTATACTTGTTTGACACAAGGAAAGAAACACGCCCGATATATAACAAAAAATATCCCAGAGCAAGAATTTCGGCTGTTTTTTTATATAAAAAAACTTCATCTCGTTCGGATGGTTGGTTGGTTTGTTAGACTCGTTTTGGACTTTAGCATTTGTGACGGCAGATCGCATATTATTTTAACGGATATGTTTATAAATATTGTTGTAGACTATAATTAGATTTGTACATTAATAAGTTTATTACGCCATGGATATTTTTGGTTGACTTATTTTGTTTATATTTTTGAATATATGGGATCGAGAGATGGAACAGTGCAAGATGTTAACCGAGAGATTTTTCTCCTTGACATTTCTATGGGTCCCTGATGAACTTCTTAATAACATTGGGAGGGGATTGCTCTTTGATTCAATTTCATTTTACTCACTATTCGTCTTTCGCAACACCTTAATCATTTGGACGGATCTAAGATTAGATTCCATCTCTAGATCCAACACGCGAGATTCTCTTTTATTAATAATAAAGTTTGGTTCATAAAATTAAAATTATAAATTTAATTCTGAAGCCTCCAATTTTAAAACTAAATAATTTCCTGTTGTTTTCAACCCGAAATATGGCATAGACTGAGCAACCTGGTGTATGTATGGAAAACGGGCATTTAAAAGCATCCATATAAATTTCTGTGTTCCTTCGGTGTACATTTTGCGCTGTAAATATTTCAAATATTTGCACGATGCATAGAAATGCAATTAAAATGTTTCGTCCGAATGCCTCTCACAGACCATCCAACTAGAAATACATATTTTTGTTACTAACCGCGCAATTTAAAAGTTCCCAAATAGGCCATTTTCATTGTTATGAAATATCTACGAAGATTGAATATGCACCAAAGTTATTTCAAGGTGTTCATAACTAATAAAAAACGCACATTTTTAAACAACTGCAATATTTCTTGTAGAAATTTAAGATAAATTTAGATGTCATCTTAGTTCCAAAAATTCAGGTTAATAATATAATTGATATATTTATAAAATGATTTATTATAAAATTATCTACCATCAAATGATATTAGATGAGGTTTCACTGATTCTTAATATTATAATAAATTGACGAAACAATATCTTTCGTCGTTGTTGGTGTGAAATTAAAATGTGTTTCATATTGTCTCTATATAAAGCAATAACTAGAAGCGTGCGATCTTAAGAGCTGACAAATAGGCCTAGAAGTTGGGAAACTGGCTGTAATTAGGCCTCTTTGAGCTAAAAACGAGATACGGCTCCAAGAAGGTCTCTCGACGAATTTTCCCTAACAAAGGTCATTTTTGGAGAAAAACTAATTTCGTTATTGAGATATTTTCGCTAAACTTTCGTTTACTTTTGTTTATATTCTAATAATATCAATAATAATTCATATTGGTTTTAGTAAAAACAATTTATTTATATGAATTAACAATACTTTTTATTCTTTTTTAAGGTAAGATGGATAACATTCTCCGTTCCTAAGGTAGGTTAGGTTAGTTTATGTGCTCATAATTATAAATATTGGATAGTAAATACAGTTTCATTTTGGTATTAAAATTGTAATGGTATTTAATCATAATATTTTTCTTGTTGTATAGGGGAGCAAAGTATCAGGGGTAGTAGCTGCTGTCGCTGGGGGGCAATTGCAATACGGAAATTGTCCAGGGTGGAATTGTTAAAAGGGAATTACGTTATCTCTTATAACCGTTACATACAAGCACATAAAATTTTTAATGTTTTCACTAAACTACTATATTACATTTATTAATAAGTTGAATGAAATTCCTAAATGTTTTAGATCAAGAGAAGGTAGTTTAAATTTAAATATAAATCTTCTTTAATTCAAATAGAATATATATGTATAATTTTAAAGTGATAAGTGCGATTTTTTAGAATAAATTTTTATTTAATTTGAAAACTAATTTTTGTATGAACAGAAATTATGACTGAAAATATAAACATAGAAACGCAAGTTTATTAAATCTAGTTACTGCGTGTGATTGATTTAGAATACTTTCAAGTCTGTCCAATGCATGTAATAGTTGTTGATTTGTTTTAATTCGATAGTTTATATATTGGTTTTACTCATAGTAGATGTTTGCTTTTATTTAAAGCAGCTATTTATTTGGTTCATATTTTATATACAGAAATAGAACAAATATTCTGAAATCGAGTAATTATATCTAGAATAAATACTTTTAAAATTTTATCTATAATTAAATTATCGTCAATTGTAATAAAAATGTAACGTAGCAAAACGTTACAATAATAAAGATAAATATCAAGTGATGCTATAAAAAACAAGCAAAGAGACCTTTCGGCCATCGACCCAAGATAGTTTCGTACAGACTGATAAGATCGACTTTTACATTGTAGTAAATAGAGCAAGAGCGCAAAGCATGGTCAGGATGGCAATGTTCCTCTTTAAAAGTACTCGAACAACGTATGAACCCGAAGTGGGGAAGAACTGTCCCACAGAGTATACATTGACTGGAAACTTTACCCATTAATTGTGGATAACTTCTGGCGTTCATTTATATTACACTAGTTGCTTTTACCTTTTTACGAATACGTTATATCGCATAAGTTGGCAAAAGGCTTTTAAAGTGAGTTCTTTTTTCCATAGGCTTAAAGAGATCGTCGACCAAAGACGAGTATGTTTAGATATACAAAGCTTACGCGGGAGATCTAAAGTGTAACAAATTCCGTCCCAGCAGATCCCGCAATTTATCTTTTGAACCTTTAAGGCAAATAAATACAATTTCTTCATTCTGCCGGAAGAATCGTTTAGATCGAAAGGTCCGACATCGGCATAGCAAGTTTTTCTAAAATTGGGACACTTCCTCTCGAAAAATGTCATCAGTTTGCGTCGGTGATTTTTTCTATTCTTTTTCGAGTGTCAAAATAAAAGAAAAAAGTCTAATTTTACGCCAATTAAAGAAGAAAGAAAACCATTAATGACTGATCTATTTCTGGATATTTTATTTTACACTCTAATTTAAAGCGGTTTTATACATTGCAGCGAATAAAGATTATTTTATTTATTTAT
>JAJNBT010074643.1:0-11036 GCA_028455955.1 Notopais sp. p TS-2021 | reverse complement strand
TAAAATACTATTAATGATATTATTGTATATTGTACATTATTTTTTTCTTTGTCTTTAATAAATTATCTTTGTCTTTATCTTTATCTTTATCTTTATCTTACAGCTATAATTTTCGTTAAAACTTTCATCTGGAAAGGATCACTATATCGAATTTGTTCAGAAAATCATTAAATAATAAAAATATTCAAGTAATTTTGTCTATGAAATGAAACAAACAAGGATACAAGTAAGATTTCTTAGATTTGCAAGAGCACAAATCCTTGTTCGGACTTCAACACTTTTTCTTTATCATTATCAGGGATCACAAATTGGTAGTCATGTATATGATGTGTAGAAAAGGTTTATGTAAAGTAGATGAAGTTAAACAGAAAGTGATAACTTAGCTAAGAGAGACCAATCCTAAATGAAAAACATAGAACTGATTTATTTTAATAAATTGTTAAATATATATGTTAATTGGCAATTAAAAATCTAAATCAAGGACTTATTATGCATAATTTAAATTAGTATCTAAGAAAAATCTAATATAATTAAGAATTTAATTTCCTACGATAAACATAACAAAATAATAAGTTTACGATTATTCATAGGAAGTAATAGGCGCATTTTTCCCATTGGTGTTCGTCAGAAATTGAGGACATCCAACTGGTGGACAATTTTTTTGACTTTGTTATTATTCTGATACAGATCTATTATACGGTATGTTCGGAAAGTCACTGTACACTTATATTTTTATTAACACATGTCACAACATGGAATACGATTAGAAAAAGTGCACAATAAATTTCCGAACACCGTGTGTAATGCACACGACAATACGCCTATAATGTATATGCTCATTGCCGGCTGATATTTTGCCGACCTAACCTATAACCTAACAAAATATCTGTCGGTATTTGGTTCATGACGGCAAATGTCCATCGGCAAAATGTCCGGGCACGGAAGAAAGGTTATAATATGTAATATATGATTTTGTATATTGAAATGGAGACTTTAACAGTAGAACATTTAGTAATAAAAACTGTAATAAGTACCGTAAAATAGAGTAATTCAGAACAAAATGGTTTTTTTTCCGCCCTATTTTTGTATAAAAACTTTGGCTCCATAGAATTTTTTTATTTAACTAAACCTTGTTGGTACCAGATCCAATTCTTTAAATCAATTGAAAAATAAAATAAAAAGATTTTGGATTTTTTTGCCAAAGAGTAACACTTGAAAGGAGTAAATGATTTCAAAAATTTTAATATTATAAAAACTCCTTATAAAATGAGTCAAAAACATGTTTTAGCTATTGTAATAATTAATAATTTATCAAATACTCATGTCACCAAATATATTTTGCACTTATAAATATCTAATAATGTTTGAACTATTTACATCCCACACATCTGGGATAATTGGAGGATTAAATATTGCAGATGATAGAAGCTTTATATATTTAAGAACATCTGAAACAAACCACCCAGATGGAGTTGAATCATTGCTCTTGAAAATGTTACAGTCAACATTACTAGAATTAATTATTAATAACAGAATGTGGAATAACCCTTCAAATTTTTAAGTTTATATCTATAAAAATTTTGCTACTGTAGGCTTCAATGTTTTAGGTATGATATTGTATGAAAAAATAGATTTTTTTAAAATTAGTATAATTAATCCTATAGCATCAAATTACTTGTAAAATATTATACAAGTCTACAAGTCTTATAGGTTAGGTTAGAAACAACAAAGACGGTGTAACACTTTTAATGGGAGAACTGTTAACTTTGTTCACAATTGCCCTCGATATTGTCAATTACATCGCTTCTTCTTAATTACCTCATTTTACGGTAGTGTATGTCTTATCTTTCTAATAAATTGCTTTTCTACGCTAGATAATATAATATTAAAGTAACGAGCATTGATGACTATATAATTATATATTTTTGTGGTGCAGTAGCACGATATTATATCAATTCTAGGACACCACAGTAAATCGGTATACAGTAAATGGCCACAATCAGGCACTATAATGAGGCACTAAGTATAATTTAAATTGTTTTTATACTTAATCATCAAAGTGCCTATAGTGCCAATTAAAATAATAGAAAGTTCTATAATTCTAGATAATATTTTTGGATAAGATTCTTCATTGTTTAAAATCAATCAATTATACCTCATCTAAAATGATAAATTTGTAAAAATAATCATCGCATTATATGCATATTTACTGTCTACATATGGAACAATGAGAGAAGAAAGTTCGCCAATTTAATTTCTTTTATGTTCAGTTGCACCGAATTAGACATCGTTCGCATCATGGGATTCTTCGTACATTTGAAACACAACGATGCATGACAACAAAAAAAATTCACTCAATTTCATGCTCGTCAGCCCAAACAAATCATTGTTAGAAAATTAAATGGAATCAATGAGAAAAATCAATAGTTTTTTTTTAACTTTCTTTTCGAGTGTTATTATTAATAAATTTTGTAAAATGCAAATTATAATTCGGGAAATATTTTAAAATAAATACAACATTTATATTTATTTTATGGGTTTTTTAAATTCATTTTTTAATACTTTCTAATATTTATTAATAAAGGAGAAAATAACCTTCAAATGAATAAATTCTCTCAGGACAGCACGTGAAGTACCCTGTATGTCAATTGAATTTTACGTGACCTATATATGATTGGCTTATTAATATAACAAATTTAAATACAAATTTTAATTGAAAAATGTAAACAATTTCAAAATAAACGTGAGAGATTTGTTATTTTTAGCGTCATAGAAATTAATAGTAAAAATAAAAACGGATCAAATGAATTTAAACGAAATTCATAATTTTTTTTTGGGGGGGTCGCTATCTACAGATGACGCTAATTCAGGTTTCGTATTCTTTATATCCTAATTTAACTAAAAACTTTGGGTCGCTTATCTTCATGTGATCCAAACTAATGTTTATTATAACTTTATAATTATTTTTTAAAAACGGATTTGTTTACTAAATAGTTTATTTACATGGTTATTTCAACGGCCTTGTGTGATCGTACTATCTCCGTCTGTAGTTTATAATCTACATTCTACAGACTAAACATACTTGATCGTTATCATCGGACCATCTTTCGTCATAAAATTTACGTGTTTTGGCAATATTCTAATTGACCAAAACATTAACTATCAATATAAATAACTATCAATATCATTTACTATCAATATAATTAACTATCAATATCATTTACTATCAATATGTGGTGTATTTCATGTATGAAATATATCTAATTTAGTTCCAAGTGGCTTCGTGTATGAGATACGTGGCCACATATATTGAAATAATGCGCAGTATCGTTCTCGAAAATGACTTTCGCGAATAGAATATTTCTAAACTTAAAGTCATGATGTTGTTGTCAAGTTCATTGATAGTAATTTAATTCCAATTGTTGATAGCAGACTAAAACAAATCATATGATAATAATGTTAGTAAGAATGTTAGTAAATAGTTTTGAATACATTTATTAATAATGTTTAATATGTTAGAGAATTGTTAGTTTATTGTAAACATAGTTAGGACAATAACAATGTAATATTTTATAATGTAAAAATTCATGCTGAATATTTATTTTAGGTTAAGAAAAAATAATTGTAACTCAAAATTTTCATATTCTGAAATCAAGAAAAATAATTTATAAATTAAGGAACCTTAATTATGATTGTGTGAAAATATAAATATACATTAATGACTTGTATTATGATTCATATTGTATATCGTCAACTGGTGAGAAATCAGCTGAGCATGACCCATCTATAGATACAGTGTACTGCACGTGGGAAATAGATTCTAATTTATATAGATGAAATCATCAAAAATAATCATTTAAGGCTACCGGAATTACTTTATCACGTGACTCTGCATTTAATGACAAACGTGTATTGTGTATTAGTCATTTGTAGAACCATTTAAATATAGTATGTAAATTCTATATATATTTATCATTTCCTTCCATTATCGTTACAATTATCTTTTTATCTGCTACTAAATAACTTTCTTTTAAAGTTTTGATATTTTCTACAAGGGATAAAATAATATCTTTTAGATAATTAGTAAATTGCAGAAAAGTTAACAAAGAAATGATTTATAATATTAAATGCAATAAATTATTTGATCTTTTTTATATTAGAAACCAAATAGATTTATATTATTATTATTGTATCAAATGAGATTTAAAGTTTATTGCTTGGTGGGGAGGTGGGATCTTCAGTATATTAATCAGACATCATTAAAATGTTGACACACAAAATATTGATGAACAAAGAAAGTATCAACGGACAAAAGTCGTCGGACACACATGATGATGGACAAATTATTGATGAATAAATGTCAATAGACAAAATGTCAACAGACAATATTGAAGTTGAATAATGTTGAACGATACATATGACCGAATACCTCTATGCTATATACGTTAGCTTAGATTATATTAATTAGGTTCTTGATTTTCTATATTGTACTGTACTGTACTGGTTCTGTATTTAAAATTATTCAAATAAGTACAATTAAATATTAATTTATTCATCTGAGCTGCTCTACTGTTTATGTAAATATATTTAAATTATATATAATGGTTATTTAAAAAATAATTCCATCCATTTTCATGATGGTAAATGCATTCAATTTGAATAATTGAGACTTTATATTTGCCACAAATTAGAGCATATTCTATAGAGCAAATATCATTTTGCATCAAGATGGAAACATTATTAAAAACGTTAAAGTTCTCAACCTTCAATTAAGATTTTATGAAAGAAAACTCAATTCTGAAATGAACAAAAAATCAATCAACAAAAAAATTGTTGTCATCTTTGATGTCCCAATTTGTTAATCAACTGAGATCTAGAGAAAAACTTATTAATTTGTCTTTTTCTAAAGAATTTCTTAATTTTGTAGTTTGTTTTTAATAAATTTGTTCATTTTCCTTTTTGTTTCGTGACTGTGGTAATACTTTTTTGTTAATAACAGAGTGAAATGAATTAGACTTCAAAGATCATTGCTTTGTTTACGCTCAGTATATGTGATGTAAACAATAGAGTGTATATATAACCTTGAATAATTATATTCCTAATAATAATCTTGTTTAATGGGAAAATAGTATAAAATCGATTAAAAAAAAGAACAAAAACCCGGTAAAAATACGACGATGAATCAAACAATGAAATTTGAGATGAAGCAACCATTGAAAATTAATAGAAAGACAAGACAATCGGAAGATTGAAGCGCGAATCGTGTTTTCATTTCATTCATGAAGAATTTACTTCCATATTTGGAATTAAATACTACGTACCTTATTCCAGTACGAGTTGTCATTCAAATATTAAATAAATTCACACACTAATAATGTAATGCTGTACTTTCTTTCTTGATATAATTTATTTTACAATTCCGATATTTCTCATTTTAAAACTATATTATGCGCTTTCATTTATGATATTGTTTTCATTATCGCATGACTGCAAAACAATAACAAAATAAACTTAAATTAATTATAGAATTAAAAATCTAACGTAAATTATTCTAATGGATTCATTGTGTATCAAAACTCAACATCAACGAACATTGAACCGACGAACGAAAGCATTAAGAAATCGAAAGTTTAAAAAAGAAAGTCGTAACTCAACCATATTGCATACGTGATGGTAGAAAGTTTTATCCGAGTCTTTATTTTGGATTTCATTATTATAAAGCGACAATATTTCATTATACGAAGGGACACTTTCATTTATGATTGTCATATTTCATTTTTGATTGTTATATTTCTATAACATTTACAAAAAAATGAAACTTTAAAAAATTATGGTTTTATTTAGATATAATATATATACCAATGGAAAATGTGATACATGATATATGGTCTTAAATGTATACAAATAGTAGACTATTAAGAATTGACCTCAATCCACAATAGTATATTTATGATATATAATTAATCAAAATGTGTTTGTGACATTGAAAATATTGATTCCATATATTAGTATTCAGTCCATATATAATGCAAGTATAACATATACTATTGACCATAATTCATTAATTTTAATGGATATGTTACAATAAAGTTATATACAACAATAATAATTGCTAAGAAATTATAAATTGTTGGACCTATATTGTTTAACACTCTGAATAGGGAGTTGAATTCAGTGATGTGGAACCGGAGTGACTCGTCGCTTATAGAAATAGCGAACATCTTTTATCTTTGAAATATTATTATCGCCATAAAGTTGGTTTAGTTATTTGATTAAATCTATCAAAATAGTTTGATCATTAAGTGTCTAATGAATGCAAAAATTCAGTTCACCAATCCTAAATATTATATTCAGGAATCCAAAACAGCATTTATGAATCGAAATATATATATGGAATCGTTGGAAAATTAAGTTGTAGATAAATTTTAAAATAAAATAAATAGTTAAGAAACGTTGAAAATCATTGACTTTAATGGTTATCGTATTTATAACCGACCATAGACTTGAGAACAATTGATTTTAAATTTCGATATATTGAATATACATGTGTTTGGATCGTGGATTACTCCAGGGTTTTATATTAAGTTACATGGTTTCTTAATTATATTATGCTATGTTTTTATATACAGTACCATCTCTGTTTTCCCAATAAAATTTGTATCATTACAAGTGTCCTTGCAAATGATATTATCAAAATTAATGTGAATAAATCATTAATAGAAAACATAATCATGAGAATGAAACTATAAAAAGAAAGCTATATATAGATACAGAATAATTGGACTACGGCCTCCGACAATGAATTGATTATTTCGAGTCGAGAGAACTAGTTCAATGTTGTCAAATTATAATGGCGAATTTCCATCATTAGTAATCTTTTTAGGACATGAGAACTGCACATCTGCCTGCGTCGACAACTTTACATTGACTAGTTCAATAGTGACAAGGTCACGATTGCCACAGCTCCTGTGTATGTTCACGTGTGTGTTTATATAGATTTTATTAATTATTATATGTGTCCTGTTGGAAATAATTAAATTACAGAATATAAAATAAAGAATTTTGAACAAAATTGATGTAAACAATTGGATACAAATTTCAAAAGTTTAAAATAAACTGTATATTTTTAAGTATGACGAAAATATTTTTATAATCTGTTGAATTATAAATTAAGGATTTGAATTTTGTCTGTTATGTGACCTTGACGCGTGGGAACAGTGCGGAATAGGTACTTTTATCTAGTGCCAACGACGCTATTAACCCAGTCCCCTAAAAATTATTTCCTTCTTCTCCTTTGTTTATTGGTACTTCCTTATACCCCATGGCAATCTAATCAATGGCACTTCCTCGGGATTTTGCATGAATCCACGTAAATTTGGTCTCGTCTAATCAGATTCCCGCCCCCTTCTCTGACGTCACAAGTGAAAGTATATACGGGCTGCAATGCCACTCAGCAGGCAGTTCATAGACAAGTGTGTGAGTGTTCAGACAGTTTGGCGGGAGCTCCTGGCACATCTACACGAGAACCAATTCATCTACACAGGGTTTCCAAGACCGAGTGTCTCTGCAGGCCCTGTCACCGATCGTGTCTTATTTCTGTGATATTAATCTGTGATCGCCATGTCGCTTATTCAGGATAATACTGGCATGTCGACCGCCCTTGAAAATCTGTCTGAAGAAACCCATCTGCTCAATATTGAAGAAAACGTATCTCGAATGGAAGACATAATGATATGCCCGCCTATGTCTCCTGAGGAATGCTCGTCGTCAGACGTGATGAACTCGAGCGAAACTCCTTCAGGAAAATTCCTCTTAGAGCAAGTCGTCGGCAAGCTGGAGCGTCAAGATTCCTGCATGAGTGTTGGCAGTTTAGAAGGTTCAACCTCGAGTGACTCCCACGAAGAATCCTCCTCCACCTCGAGTGTCAGTGATGACTGTCACGAATCCTCGTCAAACTTAAGTGACGATGGCAACGATTCCTTGAAAGGTGATTCCTCTCTCGAGAGATGCGAAAGGTCTTCCAGCGTAGTTTCAGACGCTAGTGAAGAGGGAGGTCGCGATTCTGGTATTGAAGCTGAAAGAGAGCCTGATATGACTGTGCCTGACCCAAGTCTCGTAGAGAAAATCGTGACCCAGGTCGAATTCTACTTCAGTGACTCTAATGTGGTCAAGGACAAGTTCCTTTTAAAGCATATCCGTAGAAACAAAGAGGGTTACGTCTCTCTAAAACTCGTTTCCTCATTCAAGAAAGTAAAGCAGCTTACTAAGGATTGGCGCGTTGTGGCATTCTCCCTAGACAAGGGATCATCTCTAATCCAAATCAATGACCAAAGGACTAAAATTAGAAGAGTAAACGCTCTGCCAGAGATCGATGACTCTCCCATCACTTGTGCTGTTTTAGCTCTCGAATTGCCCATCGAAAAGCCCTCCGTAGAGTCTGTTTCGAAACTATTCGGCTCCATAGGAGATATAGCGTTTATTAGAGTTCTCAGATCTGGTGGAACACTTCCTCCAGATGTCAAGAGCCTCCT
This sequence comes from Notopais sp. p TS-2021, assembly GCA_028455955.1. Classification (NCBI taxonomy): domain Eukaryota; kingdom Metazoa; phylum Arthropoda; class Malacostraca; order Isopoda; family Munnopsidae; genus Notopais; species Notopais sp. p TS-2021. Next base: position 2,505 of record JAJNBT010074643.1, on the reverse strand, counting down.
AACGAAATATCCAGTGCTCGGAGAAAAGCACTGTGCTTGGATAGAGTTCGAAACGCCAGAATCGGCAAAAGCAGCTACTGATCTTTCTGAAGAAGATGGCATGAAAGTTGTGCTAATCGTTCCAGAGTCACAGAAGAAGCAAGAAAAAATCAACCAACAAAAACAAGCATCGAGCAGAAAAAATAGTGCAAATAAATCGCCACCAAATGGCAAAGCCAACTACATTAAGTATGCCAACACTGGCAGTAGGAAAACTTCCTACAACACAAACTACAACAATTTCTATAACAAAACTAGAAAAGATTCAATTCCAAATGAGCATCAGGAGCCCCTACAACGCCGCCAGACGCAACGAAGAAAGGCGGTTTCAGTACCCTGTTCTCAGAATCCTTTCATGACTGACCCTTCGGTACCGAGATACGAGGTTCGACGCCCCAAGAGTAAGTCTTGTACCGAATTTCCTCCTTCTTCTTCCCCACCTCCTTCATGGGTGCAGAGGCACCTACTCGCTGCAGCAGCCGCGTCAGCAGCCTCTGCTATTGCTCCCACAGGATCTCGATCATCTAGTGGTCGATTGTCTAGAGTCTCTGTAGGATCTTTGCCTCTTTCTGAAGGTGTTGTTAGGTTCCCCAAGGGTCCCGATGGCACCAAAGGATTCTTCAATCGTGACATTCGTCTTCGTCAGATCAATGAAACCTTGACCTGTTGAAGATACCCCACCGAATATCATTTGCGTTTATCATTTCTCTTCTCTTAATAAGCAATTTTTTCTATATTTTAATTAGTTTCTATAATTAGCAATCATTCCGATATCTATTATTAATAATCAATAATAAATTGATTTTATACATAATTCCTCTTTTAGTTTTGGTTCCAGTTGATACCATTATTGGTGTCGATTTTAGACAGTGTTTTTTTGTAAATAAAATCGGAAATTATCACTTTCTCACATTACTTGTGAAATAAATACAGGTATTGAGTGCCGGTTTTTGTTGTCACAAAAAAGCACTGGCTTTAGATCTGATTTAGGAGGGTTTAAACAGTATAAAACTATATAATAATCACTTTCAGAATAATAGACCAGAGGTGACATTTAAAGGAATTGGTGTGATAATGGTTTGTATTGTTCCTATATAGAAAATATCTATAATAAATAATATAAATTGCCACTAAATATAATATAAAGGCATTCAAAATAATAATTCTCTAAAATGACCTAAATATAATAAACCGTGACCTTTCCTAAAATGTGACCTCTCTAAATTTTTATTGATATATGTTACTCTAATTCGAGTCATAATAATAAAAAGAGGTACAAAAAATCCTTGATATATTTATATTGCTTTAAACTGAGCTCGGAGCGGTAAAATCTACGGAATGAGATACCATTTTACAATAAATTAGATACAGTACGATTTTGTTATATCATATTGAATGTGATTTTTGTTATTTATGTCATATTTGATACAATTTGTTCTATCAAATGTATCTAATTATCTAATAGTATTTTAGTTTTATCTCATTTCATGTGCATTTTCATTATTCAATGTACAAATTTCTTTTTCGTTCGCTATAAATTTATCTCATCATCATTCTATGTATCATTACGTCGCTACGTTTGTGTAATGACAGATTGATTTATTTAAATAATCGTTCTTGTCGTTATATTAAAAATGCGAATTTCATTATCATATGAATTGCATGGAGGGTTTTGCTGCTCGGTGAGTTGACTTTTACAAGCGTAAGAAAATCTTTGACCGCAAGTATAGAAATAAGTTCGTAGACAGAACGTTTTGCTGCGTTTTAGAATAAGAGATATATTTTTTAAACCCATATTGTGCAATAAACGAAAACATAAGATTTAATAAATAATGTATAACTTTAAAATATGTATTTAAAATTGAATGCTCTTTAATACCGTAATGAATTTAAATAAAATTTGTAATAATTTTCTAAATGAAGAAAACAGATATTTTTATCGGTGTATAAAAACACGTACTGATATATTTCATACGTTAGGCGTCATTTAGATTCCAAATCGTTTATAACATAAGTGATTTATGGCCTTTTATAAAAACACAATAAGGAAGAATGCTGTCATTGTATTGTAATTGTTTTGGCATTTTTGTAGCATTTATTTAAGTTTTATTTTTAAATAATACGTTTTTGATAAGTATTTCTGCTTTCTTTGGTATACAACTCTCATAGAAATCCTGTACAATTTTCTTTGAAATCTATTCATCTTTCTTCTTAAGAGATATGCAAATTTCTTTGATATTTGTATAACTTTCTTTAACATCTGTACTATTTTTTTTCTAATTTGTACATCTTTCTTTGAGAACTGTATACCAAACGACATAGCAGCTTCTTTGAAAGGCATAATTAATATATATTGAGAAACTAATTTATTTCTACGATTTGGGTTCAACTGAAGCATTGATATTTTTACGTAAATTTAATTTTAAATTGAGTCAATTCTTAATAATATATAGATATATATATAAT
>JAJNBT010074466.1:0-11756 GCA_028455955.1 Notopais sp. p TS-2021 | reverse complement strand
CGAAAATATTTTTCCCAATAGAATGCCTTCAATTTCTGTCAAACACCAATGGAAATCGATTCCTTATTTTTTGTAGTGCTCGCCAAAATACGCCTAATATTATAAATGAATAAAAGATCTTAAGTCTGAAATGAACGTAATTCAAAAGAGCAAATTATTTAATTGACACTTCTAGGAATTTACATTTTTTTTTATAGTTGGAATTTGACCATACTTTATCTTATATTCCAAGGATATGAAATCCCTGACTGAGAAGTTGAAGAATTTTTATTAGCATAAAAAACAAGTGACAATAATTAAATCTTTAAATATACAGTATTTAATAATTATATTGTAATATTTATCACCTTCTATCACTTATCGGTTCTCTATTTTGTGCATAAAATATTCTGCTTTTTAAGGCATCGTTGTCATTATTTAATAGAGAAGAAGCATGATATTTATGATAAAAAATGTTTCATACATTCTTAAGAAAAATAGATTCATGGCTAAAATAATAAAAAAAATTATAAACAAATTTGCATGGATTCTTCAAAAGTCTGTGCGCCAAATTTACAATATCCCAATGTAGTTTACTTTTAAATGTAAACATATCTATAGTTCACAGACAATGATTACTTTCAAAATAAGGCATTTGAAGAATCTTTTTAATTCCCTTATATGGTATCCAATCTCAAATTGATTCAAAGTACCCTTACAGTTGTTTTCACTACTCCACAATTCTGATCCATAAAAATTGCAACAATATATATGTCTGGAACAATTTAATTCGCACGTCAACATGATTATCATTAAATCTGCGTACTATTGAAATAAACTTATTGAAAACTTATTTTTACATTTTTTTATATCCGCTTTTTCACACAGTCTATCATCTAAAATATAACCTAAATGTTTAAAATGAGAAACAAGTTGTTTCGGGTTGTCTTATTTCGATTTTAGTACAGAATGCCTAGGGCCGTACAAAACACACTGGCGGGCCGCATGTTTGACACCCCTCCCTAGACTGCCTAGACAGCAAGAGAGTGGTAAATCCATATAAGAATTTCAAGTTACTTAATAACTTGCGATGGTTATATAAAGTACTAGTTAATTCATAATGAAAGCACCAAATACTCTCCAAGTTCCTTATGCTAAGATCAAGTGAATTAATTTCACGCCTTTATTGCTTGGTACTGCATGTAACCATGCACATGTGTTGCTCCAACAGACAATCAAGAAAAAATTGCAAATGATGGTTATTTAGAATATTATAAACAACAAAGCAGGCCTTTGTTTTATAAACATCAACAATCTTCATGGTTTCTATTAAACTGGAACAAATTAACAATTATACTATCCTGCAGCCTTTGAATCTTGCTAAAGACTGGAGTTCCGACAACACCTCCCATATCAACGTACCATACTAAAATAGTGAATGGACCATACTATAATAAAACGCTTTGGTAGAATTTTCAGTCCTAAATATTCCAATTTTATACGTTATACCTTTAAATCTTTTCAGTTTGGAAATTAAATTACTTAGATGACATTTATGAGTTAATCTCTTGACCAATATATTGTCCAACTTATTTACAACTTCAACATCTCGTCCACCATAAGATACATTTGGTATATTTTTCGTGTTAACATTAAAAAGCATAACTTTAATTTTTTCAACATTATAAGAGACAGTTTATTATAACTGCACCTATATCTGATACAAAACATAGTTCAAATGAGTAATCAATGATTCAGGATATAAACTATTTATAACATACACTATATCATCTGCAAATAGAATTGCTATTAACTTCTCCACTAAATAATTAATATAATTTGACTAAATAATGAACAGCAATGGCCCAAAACATTACCTTGGGGAACTCCGATATCACTCTCTAAAAGCGTCGAGCATGCAGCCGAGATACGTGTGAACTGTTTTCTTTCAATTAAATAAGATCCGAGTAAATACAAAACGGAGCCACGAATGCCATATTTATCCAGCTTAAACAACATATTAGACCTTATCCACCGTGTCAAAAGCTTTACTAAAATCCAGAAACAGGCAAGCTGCTTGCAAAAGTTTCAATGTTGCCTGCTGAGTGTCCCTATACGAAAATAAAAACTGATTTTCCGAAATAATATTACATTCATCCAAGAAACTCACAATCCTGCTATGTATAGACTACTCAAATATCTTATTTTACACTGGTAATATAATGAATTCCAGGCTTCTTACCTAATAAACTGGCATTAATCTAACCCACTTTATTGCTCATTCATTAAATAATGCACACAAAATCGGAGCAACTACAGAAGACAGTTTTTAAGAATCGTAATATAGGTATTTCCCATGACCTCTTCTTCAGGTCTAGATTTCAAATTATTCTCATCACTTCTGAAGCTCTATAGGTGCCAAAAATAAAGACCTTCATTTCTTAAAACCAATTCATCGAAATTTCAGTAAGCACTTTTCATCCCCAACTACATTCTATGAGGAATATCTGTACAATTTTTTAGTAAATTCTCCCACTATTTCACTATTATTTTCACATTTCTCTCCATTTTTCAAAATTATTTTCTTCATCTTTTTTATTAACCCATGCCGTAAACGTGTTTATTATTTCCCACATTTTCATGGGATCTCTGGGACCATTTTTAAACGACTTATTATGATGTAATAATATAAAGAGCTTATGCTTCTTATTTATTAATTTAACAACATCGTCACTCAACCATGGCATGTTCATTCGCTTTGTCTTATAAGGAAAATAACTATATTCACAATAGTCTCTCTATATATAAGCAGTAAACCGATCAATTCTTCATGAATATTGTATTGACAACACCATCAACAAACAAGAAAAGAAAATCATCCTCTAACCTCTTCTGATTTTTTGAATAAAAATCTCTAAATTTTATATGAATAATTTCGGAAACCACCTTAAGCTTCAATTTAAACATGACCGGCAAATGATCTGAAATTAGATTTTCCTATCGAAACCGAAGTTATCCACACATGATCCAAAAGAGAGACAGGTTAGGTTAAAAGAACAAGTTTACGACGATAAGCAAGACAACAAATATACTGCACTGTATAAATATAGAAACAAAGAGAAGATAATATAAGTATCTATTATGAATGTATTATGAGCAAAAATATAATTCAAATTTTTCTATTACAAACTAATTGTTGAAGTAATTAAGATAAATATGTCAATTTTGATAAATTAAACAAAAAAAACCTCTTTTATATGAAGTAATAATAAACATTGGCATATGATGTTGATACAGCTTTAGAAAATTATTGAAACTGTTGTCAACTGGTCATTAAATATGGTATGATTTTGTAATGAATAAATTAACCTGCATATCATAAACAGACACTTTGAGCAGGGTAATGATGTCTATTGTCAGCATTTAACTTTCAATTATTGTCAATATGTATAAAGAATGAAAAATGATTTTTACTTTATAAATTTATAACGATATCCCAAAGAAGTGATCATTGGTTTCCCGGAAAATACGCTACTCATTTTATCTACCGTACGTGATCCCGGGATCACAGATGCGTAACCCTATCAAATCAAATCGAAGCAAGGAATCAAATTAAACTGTAATGTTGTATAGGCAAAAGAGGATGCTTTAGGTTAGGTTAGACTATGTTAGGTTAGTTTAGGTTAACTTTTTATACACATGTCACCTGCTCTTATAAGGATATAATAGTATATACATTCAATACATTTTAATTGAAATCAATAAAATATGTATTTTGTATTAGAAGCAATTGAATTAAATTTATCTGAATAGATTGAATTACATAACTATTGATTGAATTCGAATTGTAGTGATATAAATTGAATTATATAAAATATATTTTAATTAAAGCGACTTAGCTTGAATTAAATTTGTTTACTTGTAGATTGATTTAGGTTTATCTAAATTCTCACGAAATGTGAAGCTGCTCAGGGATACCCGCGAACTTAAAAAAATATCACGCTCTTTTTACATCAAACTTGAAAAAGACGGGCAAATGGAAAGAATTAACGCTATCTCGGACGTTCACAGATTTGTCTAGGAAATTTTTTAGTTCGAGACCCATGCATGCTTATACATTTTTTACTTTTTACCATTTCAGTGATTAATAGTTATAATTACTGCTCTGTAATTTAATTTGCATGTCATAGTACTTTTTTCAAAATATATTTGGTATTTGTTTTCGTGAATAATAGTTATATCTCTATGAGGAAATTCACAAAAATATTGGATTTGTTGTGATAATCATATGTTGTATACCAATATTATATTCGTAAATTTGAGGTTTTAAACTTTATTTGATTTACCTTTTTATATATAACGTTATAAGCAGTTGCATAGTCAGTTTCAATTGAATCTACGCAATTCTATTAATTAACCTAATACCTTTTATTAAACGATAATTTAATGCAGAAAGGCAAAAATTTATCAGCCTATAGACAGTATTCAACATCAACTTAGACAATCCATTAAGGCCTGGTCTTGCCTAAAAATTGAATGGAACTTTATATATAAAATATTTTATTCTATTTTGGCCTGTAATTTATTTTTTCTCACTATGTTTCACTTATTTAACACAAAACTAACCACTTAATGCAGCATATAACAATTGTTGTAATACAATATCTAGCTTATACTTTTTGCATTTCAAAAATAAAATAATTACAGCTTAATTGGATTTTCTTATTATATTAATAAATCTACTTATATTTATTCTGTGAAGCGGATAGCCGTTTCTTGTGTAGACCATAATTGGCACAATCTTTCATATAATTGTCTGTTCTTGATAAAGTGGCGATCTAAATTCTTCCGTTTCCCCCTGTAATTAATATAAAGTTTAATTGGCTATACCAATTTGCTAATATTTGAAATAACCTGCCCAAAAATATAAAAACATAGACATTACAGTATATATAAATGATGTAAATCTAGCCCTATTCTCGTATTTTGGCGAGAAAACTAATCAATATTATTCACTATTCCACCGTATATTAATATTTAACAGGCAAGAGTGCATTACTTTTTAGGTATATACGGTATATTTTTGTTAATTTGCCTGAAAGCGAAAGCTAATATGAGATTGTAATATAATTGCAGTTTTTTATTACAATGAATATCTCTCTCTCTCTCTCTCTTAATGATAATACAAGATTAATAAACGAAATACAAATGTAATATTTTATTACAAATATGCGTAAAATCATATTTTCAAAAAAGAAAATCTTGTAAATGATTGACCACTTTGAATTAAGGAAGTGACTAATTTTCATAGGAGAATGAATGTGTGTGTGTGTTTGTGGATTTGTGTTTGTCCGCTATAGAAATTGAACTGGGAACATCTACAAAAAATGAAACAATCTATTCGATGCAGAATTTTCCGGAATAGCCAACATCGATTTTTACCTGGGATTACGCGAAAGGGGGGAAAATGGTCCCCGAAAGTAGGTTACCAAAAAAATATATGGCTATGAACATATAAAAGTACCAAATCGATAGACTTTTTTCAAGGAATCTAATGGTCTCATTTATTTTCAAAACAATTATTTGAAAAGGGGAGGGGGAGGGAGCTCCCAATGTTTGGAAATAGCTAAATTTCATTAACAATTTTTCAGACTTTGACGATAGAAAATGCATTATAAAATAGTCTATATTAAATAGAATTTTCTATCGAACTTAGTGATAATATTTATTTCTTTTTTCAAATCTCTAAAAGGAGGCAGAAACCACCTAAACTAGGATGTGGTTAAAAGTACCAAATCGATAGTTTTTTCAAGGAATTCATCGTCTCATTTTGAAAAATTTGGAAATAGCTAAATTTCATTGACAATTTTTCTATCCCCAAAGTCTGAAAAATTGTTAATGAAATTTAGCTTTTCCAAGTTTTGAGGGCTTCCCCCATTTTGAAATAAAAATATAGTCTACCTGAAACCAAGTCAACGACGGGTATTTCTACTAGTAATATATAAAACGAGCTTAGATTTAATTGAAGTAACTTAATTTAATTTAGTGGCTTTGTATCAGTACGGTCATGTCTCCTCCATGTAGTGTAGTGGAAAAATCTATCGGCTAATAACCTAGTTTCCTGGGTTCGAATTCCAGCAGATGCTTTGTAATTTCACCGACAAAAACTAATGAACAGGTCAACGAAATTAATATAAAATAAGAAATTTATTTATTTTATTTATACATAAAACTCTTTTCAGGTATTCCATCCACTTACTTGGTGATGGATCCCAAAGGATGACTTTTAAGTTCTAGGGAAGGAATCTTCCACAGTGGGGGAATAAAGTTGTTTTACTCCATTATTTTTTCAGTAAATTATCATCTTTAATTTAATTATTTTTAATAAATTATCAGTTTTTATTTCTTTATATCTTTAGTTAAATAATTATTAGATAATGACAGTTTTCGGATGTGGGGCATTTGGAAATGTCAGGAATCGTTAAGGTGGAAGTGATATGCTAGGATGAGGAACATGAGCTGGACAGAAACTGACACGTACAAAAATTCATGGTAGAAATCTTTTGCGACAAATCCCCCCAGGACAAAAACCTTCATCGGACTAAACCTCAAACCGTTTTCTAATGACCGTACAATAAATATTTGAGAATTAATTTATCTCAAATTATCTCAAATGAGGAGGAGAATATTGGAGATACTGGTATCTTCAAATGAACATTTTTATTCTTTAGTTTTCAAATTTCATTAAATAAATAGAAATAGGTGTGTCTTCACGACCCATTAGCGAAGTACTGTAATGTAAAATACTGGGGAGAAGTTTCAGAATTAAAAAATTCCTTCTAAATTAGAATATGATTGTGTATTGGTTAAATGACATTCAGTAAATTATTGGTTGCAGTTGACATTATATATTATAAATATTAAGTAAACGATTATCACCTTGTTCATTCTTTATTACAAGGAAACTGGTTATTTCAAAAGATAAGAGTAATGATTTCATTTGAGTCTTCAAAAGAGATGGTTGAAAATACGGAAAGGTTTTTGTTTCACCAGGGTTCACGGATATCCTATTAACCTTTTTTCTCTAATTTCATATTCAGTAAATACAGCTGTAGGCACAGCACAGAAAAGGGTTCTATAGATTAGTGGGATTATTTGAACAAAGATTTCAAGATAAATGGATTTCAATCGTTTCATCCTAAATATATATATAGCTATACTATATAATATTTAAAATTAATATTTTTCCTCAGAAATCAAAGTTCACGAACGATTCAAAACCTGAAAATTGACCCTGGAGAATGTAAATAAACTAGACGTCTGAAACGCAATAAAAATCAGCTAAGTGCATTTATTTTCATATGAATAAATAGTGACGATAGGACATAATCTTTTTTAAGTCACGAAATGTTATATTCGTTTATATAATTGTATCTAAATAAAATGTTGACGAGCATAACGTCGAACTATAGATCCTTCATGTATGGACTGGAAACGATCTCCTTTCATATATTAAATAATAAAATTTAATCAATGTCCCCCATATCCCTAAAAATTAATCCTTATATAATAGGCCAGGTATGATCGACTTCAATCAAATTTGTACAAATCATACAATTCGAGTTTTTTAAATTACGGTATACGTAATTTAACTTATAGTTATATATATATATATATATAAAGTCCATTCAGACCCGAAGGTATAATTAAAATAAGTTATTGATAAGTTTTAATTAATATACAGGCTGCGTAATTAAGTATTTATCTTAGATTTTAGATACTTATGTCAACTTTCGCTTATCATACATAACTTATATCTAAGTATTATTTGAATAGATTTTTGGGATAGATAATGTAAATTTCAGTTAATATTTCTATCTAAATATAACTGGAACAAGAAGATGCCATAAGACTGAAAGTGAATATTTCTTACAGAATCATTTGAATTATCTGCTATCTGAATTTGTAGCACGTTCATGATTAGAACAATTTAAAATAAGCTTATAAAAAACAGAGATCCAAATACTGTTATTTTGTGACTCATTCCTCTTCAATGGAGAAATAAATAATCTTTGGGAATCTACCATTAAGTAAACAAATAATCTCGCTCGCAATATATATAGATAACATAAATTATATAAAGAAGATATAGTTTCAATGAACAGATATGTAGATTTTTTTAGTTTTTATAAAATATGTTACAACATATATATATATACATATATCGTTCCATTCAGATTTGTAGGCAATATCAGGCCAAAATGGATTGTAATATACGTTGAATATTTGTCTAGGATGACAAATTCTTGCCTACATGTATTAAATTAGAGTTTAATAAAAGATATTTGTTAAATTAATATAAAGACATCATAAGTATAATCTATATCTAGTATATTCTACTAGTGCATACGGTACGCATTTTAAAACCTCACTCTTCGATTGCTTATAAATATATGAAAAGGTAAATCAATTAAACCCTTATATCACAATAAAGTTTAAAATCTCAACTTAACGAATATATATAAAGTTTGTTTCTATAATATCAGTATAAAAATACGATTAACACAACAAATCCATATTTTCGTGAATTTCCCCGTATATTACTAATTTTCGTGAAAAAAATACCAAATATATTCTGAAAAAATACTATGACAAAATGGGCTGAAGCTGAAACTCTTTATATATCTATTTTCTTTGGTATGGAGCCTTGATCTTGAAGTCATCCCATATATAGAGAGAGATTGATTACTGTTTCATGTTTGTAATCAACTGTAATTACTCCTGTCTTATATGTAGCATATATGCTTGGGTAATATTATATTTAGTAATGTATACGGTATATTATTCCTATACATTTGACTCATGTACTGTAAATAGATTTTTGTGTGTAAATTTGCAGCAATAAATAAATATATAAATAAATGCTATTAAATTATTTCCACAACCCTAAAAAGAGCTGATATTCATATTTGCCATGCATATATGAGACCGAAATCCCCTTTGGAATTCTCTAATCCATTGTTGAATGCATGACAGAAACTCAGTCCATTTCTTGCCTGACGAAATTGAATCCGATTTCGTACATTATATTGTTAAACCTTTATCTACTGCCGGCACTCATTCCGTTCTGATTGCTATTCCAATAATAAAAAATCTTTTTCAGAAATAAAGTCAGTCTCCCTTAACAGAATTTGATATAAATTTAAAAACAACCGCCAAATATTTTATATTTGAAATGTTTCAGCCTTCCAGATTTATATTTGGAAATGGAGATCCTGCAACCATGGGAGCTTATATATGTTTATATATAAAGACGAGCGAAATATCATTTCTATCGCACACTGTGAAGAAATGAATGTACTTTTATGCTGATTTATATATTTTAATTTATCATTTATTAATGATGAATTATAGTTCATATTTTTGGCAAAATTATCGCTCTATAAAACGATAAAATAGATATCCTATATAAATATATAGATAACAATTTTTTTTATTTAATAAAATATAATTTATCATGAAGATTACTCTTTTATCTATCAAGATTACAATCTTAAAAATATATTTTACTCAAACAAACGTCTATAAAATTTGACAAGATTTGTGTCTTAATGCAAAAAAGTTTGAATGAAAATTAAGTGGAATGCTGGAAGGTGACTTGGGTCAGCTATGTTGCATGCGAATGTAAAAGGTCAACCTCGAAGGATCAGGTGAATCTGCAGGTAACTCACCTACCTGCGCTCCTCCTCTAGCAAGGCGGTACAATGCTTGTCGATGTGAACCGCCCAAAATAATATTTTTCCAGTCTAGTGGTGGCTTTTGTCTCGATCGCATCTACTGTCGAAGCTGGAATGCGCATGCTTTAAGCATCAAGATCGCGCGCTTCTTTTGAATTTCAAGATGTGCTTCAACCAAATGTCACGTTTATGTTTTTGTATGTCCTTGTGACTGTTCTTGTTTTGTGTACGTGTGTCTCTAGAAAAATGGACCCAAACGTAACCTTTGGTACGAATGTCCCCCTCGGTGCAAATTCAGCCGAACCATCTCCGTGTGGGACCAATAATAAGGGCGCTGTAGTATGGCCCACATCCCCCAACGAATTGCTCTTAAATAATCAGCACTTCAATTGGACAAGCTCTTCTCAATTTCATCAACCTTGCTCAGGCACACCTAGTGTCAATGATGGCACCGAACCGACTAGCATAGATCCATCGCAATTGGAAACTTGTGCCGGAGCTGAAGCTTTGATTCCCGAGAACAAAAAATCGGGTGGGTCACGAAAAAATGCTTGGGGGGGCCATAGCTATGCTGACCTTATTACTGCAGCTATAAGTGCGGCACCTGATAAAAGATTGACACTTGCACAAATATATGAATGGATTGTTACCCATATCTCCTATTTCAGAGATAAAGGGGAAGCCAATTCTTCTGCAGGTTGGAAGGTAAGTTACATATTTACGATGTTTTTTTCTTGATAAATTAATAAAATCGGGCATAATTAAACTCTACCCCAGAGGTGAGTGAAATTGTGCCTTTGATATAAATGGCTAAAACATTTAATTTTTGGTTCTACCATATTCCTTTGGGTTAGGTCTAACCTAGGAAGAAAATAAAAAATTAAATGTGAATATCCGTGAACTAGTTTATTTACAGTACTTTTTTTATTTTTTAATCAAAATATGAATATACTTTACAATATTGAAAGGGAACAAACTATGGTGCTTGCAAGTACCAGAATAAGAAATCTGAGCATAAATCAATATTGTTTAGGACCACTTCAAGATTACACCCCAATGAAGGATGGTTAGGTTTGATCCTAACCTAACTTAGCCACCTATCATTGGTCATTGGTATTGAAGTGATTTTTCATACTGTACTCGATTTTATTTAAAATAAAAAATATAATTTAAAAACTTGTATGATTAATTAGAAGTATTTTTGCATGAAATAATAACCAATTCTAAATCGGAATCCATCGATGAAATTAATTCCGATTTGTCTTCTCAGAATTTAAAATTTGATCTACTTGGAGAACATCAGTACAGATTGATGATTTTGTTTCCCATCTTGGTATTACAGGGACTGTAATTGTTTAACTTTTATTAATGCAGCAATTTCTAATTATACAAAATAATAATAGTATATAGTATTTACATTAATAGTTTGATTATAGGTCACCCATAACCTTAATTTGATGTGAATATACTTTTCTTAGAATCATATAACGTATTTGTGTACAATCAGTTGTGTGTCCCCTATAAAGAAAATCGATACGGCAGAAAAGGGCTTTAATTCACCTTAGAATTTGTTATGTCCTTCTTGGAGATTTCCTTCGAGGTTTTGAACATTTCTTAATTTTTTACGAAGTACTGAAATCGACGTAGATTTAAATATAATATTTTATTAAATAACTAATATAGTATTTAAAGTAGCTTATTTCAAGTTTTATAAATACGAATTTTAGTTGATGTAACTTTTATTAATATAGTTCTCCAAAATATAGTAAATTGGACTTAATATTCGCTTTATCTCAATTCTATTTTAAGTCGGATTCTGTATAAGAATCTTCTAACCGAAAAACTTTTCGAAATCCCATTTATAAAGGATCAGTTTTGGTGGTCATCTTATTAAAAAAAGGTTTTTGTTCATTTTCCAAATATTTATTTTAACACGTTCTTAAAATTAGAAAAAAGTAAATATGGTACTTTTTGGGTATTTAAACTGATTTAAAATATTCCATGGTAATTACTAATTACATACATAATTAGGGTACAATG
>JAJNBT010074254.1:0-10369 GCA_028455955.1 Notopais sp. p TS-2021 | reverse complement strand
TAAAACAATATATACGAGTATATATATATAACAATATTTAGTATTGGATGACAACTTGGCTATGGAACAATAATATAATAGTATTAGCAGAACAGCCGCCATACGGCGGCATATCTCACTACCTCCTGAGGATGGCTCTGTGGGGGCCACAGTTTCTTCAAAGTTACAATGGACTCATTCCAAACCTAAGCAAACATATCCTAAATTAAATATTAATTATCATAGTCACCCATCGTTTCCAGTGTGTGGATCGAAGTTACGCTCCGTTTTCTTTTATTTATCAAAGTTACACCCTTTTTCTTTTATTTATCGAAGTTACCATCCGTTTTGTAAAGTGGGACGGACGGACGACTTACGCTATTATATATATAGATATAGATAAGAGGTCAAAATTTCTTGTGTCATTGTGAAAATCTGTCCAATTTTAACGATCATTCACGAAAACAACTTTTTTATATTCCGTAGAATCACTCTACTTATACGTACGTAAATGAGAGAATTTTTCATATTTAGATAGTAAATTTATAAATAAAAATGTAAATAAAATAATTCATTCAGAATTATTATTTTTTTAATCAAAAATGAATTAGAATTATTGAATAAATAGATTAATTATTTTTAATCGAGATAATGAATATTTAATTATCTGTATAGCGTAACCGTAATGCGCACCTGCATATTTATGCGGATGTTAAATAAATTACTCGCATTAATATAACGGACGTTTGAAACGCACCTGCAAATATTAAAGTTCTTTACGCGTCCTTCTGTCGTTAATCAAAATGTTCCGTAGAATTTGTTTTAGTTAAGGAAAACTGTGCATTAACTTCACTCAGTGAACCATTAACTATGTTTGGCCAACGAAACTTCTGCTCAAGTTGAGCGAGTTAATTTAAGTATCACTATCATTAAAGTTACACAGGATCCTCACCAGCTTCTATTTAACGACCAAATGTGAACAGAAAAAACAACAAATTGTTTAAGTTGAAATTATCTTATTGTATTTTGTACGTGAGATTTCTTTCATTTAATACGTGGGAGTTTGTATATACATATTTATAAATATATAAAAGGCCTATTTAATTAATTCTTGCCTTCATATGTAAATAAAATCAATTTAACCGAAGGATGCAAAGAAGAAATCCTAGTATTTATAATTAAAATAACAAAGAAATGAAAATTATTTCTTTTTAACATTTTATTTTAGTTATAGTCAAAGCTTCGGTAATTAAGTTGAAATATTTCCTATAATTCTTTTTTGCTTCTTTGGGTTACTAGTTTAAAATTAATTTTATTATTTGAATGTCTCGCATTTCCAGTGAAGAAAATGAAAAATGGACGTTTAGAGTTCATTAATTTACCCCAATGCTGTCATAACATAAGGCGAAAAAAAGGCAAAATGAGACGAAATTTTTATAACTCACTCGTGGTTCGTTTTTTCTTGCATTAAGAATTTGATTAATCATACATTATTTTTTATAAAATTCTGGTATTAAACAAAATCTGAAATTGACCAAATTAATATAGAAATAATTAGTCTTTAGTTTGTATAAATATTATTTGTTAAAATTTATAAATATTTGTGGATATTTTAAAGTTTCTTGATAAAAAGAGTTTAAAAAGTTTCGGAGGGTCGTCCATCATACAGAGTTTTTGACGCACAATGTTTAAATGAACGTCTCCTGCCCATTAAAAGCCAGAGTTCTCGAACAAACTTTAAACTTGATTGAATATAAAATAAATAAAATTTAAACTCGGAAATGCCTCGTTATTAGACTGGAAATCAGGCTTTAAAATAGTTTTTAATCTTTGCACCCGTTCTGTAAATTCGTTTGCTCATCCAAGAAATAAAACTGTTGTTTCCAAGGGCTCTAAGTGTTTCGATAATAATTCGGGCAGTTAGATCACTAATAGCTGGAGCCTGTTAAAATCGTCCCTTGTACAATATATTTAGTTTTTATGTGGCTTGGTTGAAGGCGTTCGGTACGATAACTCACTAATTTTCAAGAGGTTTTTATTGAGTTGCCATCTCGTGAACGTTTTGTAAGATCTTTCCAGCTTCTGTTCCCTATCCAATATTGTGTAGAAACTTGAAATGCGTTAATGGTTGTGTATGCAACGGCGCCCACTTTTTCTTATTTCTCCATTTAATGGAAAATAAAATGGTCCTATCGCTGCTCTCCAAATCTAAGAGTTTTTCTTGCATTGTCAAAAATGCACTATTTAATACATACTATAATAAAATATATGTTTTATAAAAACAACAACGATTGTTTTCATTTTAAAAATGCAATTGATTCTGAATATTTAAATGACAAGACTTACTTGTCATTCATGCATCGATTCGAGGAAATACTTAAATATTCATAGAGATTTCAATACTTGGAAATTTAGTCACTTGGGATCCTCGTTTCATTGTTTCTTGCTTGTCTCTACAGTCTTTCAAACCTTTATTATAATTTCATTAGCACTTTTCCGTATTTCATTAATTTCATTTCATATGTTTATCATAAATTTGCCCATTTGTGTCGCATTCGATAGGATAAAATGAAACTTAAAAATTTCTTATTTTATTTTCAAAGAAATTAAGATCAGACCGACCTCCATATCTTCTTTAATTGAAGAATGAAAAATTAACTATTTTGACCTTCAGAGACTCAAAATGACATTTGTAGTAAAAACATTGAGAAAGATTGTTAAATTAGCCGTGAAAATCGCTAACTTTTCGCAACCTCGTATAAAATAGACAATCTTATCGGTTATGACATTGATACACTTTTTTTTTTCAACCGAGATTATATATTTTAGGAGCGTTATCTTTTTCTTACATATAAAACAGTGCGTTTGTTTCTTGTTCCTGCCAAGCGGCGTCACACAAAGCTAGAGAAGCTTTCGGATTTTAGTTGATGAAAATGTATCAAAGTTTATGTTTATATAGTAGCTTATAAAGAAAACTTTCGAGCGCTTTTTCTTACTTTCTTATTCATTATGAAGATCAATAGTAAGTTTCTTGAAATTATTTATGATCTCTTTAAATGGTTGATCTTTATCCCAAATGATAAATTAAGATTATTGATCTTTGCAGAGGTTTCCAAACATGAACTTCATATATTTATATCCGATATAGTCGCTGTCTACTTAATATATATATATGTAAATATTTTAAATTAAATTATTCGATTTCATAAAGTGTTTTAATTCTTTTAATTACAGTAGGCGTATTTTCGTTCTCTCTATATACTCGACCATTATCGAAATAAAAATCGATTATCATTTGTATTCCTCAAAAATTGAAGCCTTTCTATTGGTGATCAATATTATTGAGAAGGTTTTTCCCAGACAGATTGTTTTATACTGTCAGTTACGACTTACGACCTCAGGGAAAATTTTTCAATACAAAAATTAAAGAATAGACTGTTCAATAAATTTCTATATTAAATTGTTCAATAAGCCACGTTGTAGTTAAATCAAATTTATTGAATGATTGTACTGTAATATGATATGCGTACCGTTTGGTTAATATATCATTGCTCAAATACATAAAAACTATCTTTTTTAGTGATTAATCACATTTCCAGGTAATTTGAAATAGTTGTTACAAGAATATCTAAATATTGAACCAATAAAATGAGTGTAAATAATATTCAAGGCATGAACGAGTATTCTTGATCATTTGGATTTCTAGGACTGATTTAATAATCATAATTAATTTATGGGTGCGTCTAAAAACAGGACATCATTAGAAAATTATAGTCAATTTATTTCTGAAATCTCTTCTCGTGTTTGAAGAATCAGTATTTTCGTACGTTTCAGAAAAAAAATACTGCAAGAATGTATCAGAACCATAGGAATATATCATCTAAGTAAGCGATTCCAATGACCTCATAATGCAATGATTGAATAAAATCAGCCAGCATTTAAGCAGTCTCCGAGGATTTCTATACGTGCTTATATTGTTTTCTGTAACTTCTGAATGGCCCATATAAAAGCTTTGTTTATAGTTCATTATTTATTCAGAGAATAGGTTTCTTACGCCTTGATGGAATTCGCCGTAAAACCCAGACAAGAATTCGTTTAAAAGCAGCACAAAAATATCTCTCTGTCTTTCTCAATAGGAAAACTTTTCACGGTAAACTATGTCGATCCTATTAACGAAAGAATCCCGTTTATTTAGATTTTCTCTCCTGAACTCTACAATACTTTAAAGATTAAAATCGACAATTCAGAAATATGTAAAGTATTTTCCCAAATATTTTTATTTATTTAAGCTAACTGTATCAAGGTAATTTAACTAAACAATTGACTTCGTTTGAAAAAAAATGCGTCAAAATACACGTTTGAAAATTTCGATTGCAATTTTTGATTCTTGTTTATGGTCCAAATTCAATATGGATATAATTAACTATTCATCAACTCTATCTAAATCTAATAATATGATATTAATTTAACTTTATCTACTGCAACGTTTATTTTATTTGAAGATACAAATATCTTTTTAGAAAAGAAGGTTTTAATTTTTAATTGAAACGTGGATCTTCACTACCTGGACATGACTTTCATTGCAAACTTTTGTTTACTTTATATTTATGTACCATATAAAACATATAAGATCACGTTCAGATTAAAAACATTACCAGCGCAGAGAGGATGTAACTGAACATGATCCAACATATATTAGATCATATAACAGCATTATATATAATATAATCAATACGTAAAAAAATTATAATTACTTTGAAATAGATTTTTAGGTAAAATTCTGCACTCTATTTATGTTTTCAAGAATCATAAAAGGGATTTGACATCAAAAGAGAATAACGATTTGTTGATTCCTGTGTCAACGATTTGAAATAAGATCCAATTCTCATAAAACTTTTTACTTCTCTATTATTTTTCGAGGATCTCCTTAATATTCCTGGAATTTTTTATCTTGAAGTAGCGATAGAATTTGATTTTCATATACTTAATAGATAAATTTTATAAAAATTTTATCAACTGATTTCGAATGATTGTGAAGGATTGAAATCATAAAATGAATCTAAAGTTATCTTAACTTCTAAATAGATTTTCATGTGCATTGTATATCTGACCCATCGGAATAAGGGATCGCTGTATGGACAGTATCATTTGAAGCCACTGTATTTGTGGATAAAAAAATTTTGACTCAGTTATTCAAATTCAGATCAGTTAGTGTAGTGCGCACGGAAATATGACTATTCTCTCGTTTTTACTTCAAGGAGATTGTAATAACTTTATTTGTGTAGTTCTAATCGAAAAGCTTTCCACAATTATAGATTTATATTGAAACATTCTATCAAAAATATGTTATCAAACTTTAAATATATTATTTGCTATCATCCTTCTCATATTTTATTATCAGGTTTGCCTCGTTGCACTGTGAGCTCTGAGTTCAATTTTGTATTGAAGAGTTGCTACTTCTATGGCGTAAATAAAGTGGCAATGCGGTCGAAACTATTTGGTTGTCCTTCTATA
Organism: Notopais sp. p TS-2021; assembly: GCA_028455955.1. NCBI lineage: Eukaryota > Metazoa > Arthropoda > Malacostraca > Isopoda > Munnopsidae > Notopais > Notopais sp. p TS-2021. Next base: position 4,876 of record JAJNBT010074254.1, on the reverse strand, counting down.
TATATATAACAGAAGGGATATTCTTTCCGACCCATTCAGTTGACGTCAATTTCAAATCGACTGCTTACTTTGAGGAAGTCCATTTTTTGGATGGCTCCATTTACTCGCGTATCTGACCCATTTATCCGATACTCTCAAATTGTCACACGTCTCGATTCACCATTAAGCTTCTATATATATTCCATTCCATACTTCAGAGCAAAAATTCAACAGGTATTATTTTTTCGACATATCTTATATGCCGTTTGTCGTTCGTTCAAAGACTATCAGAAGATATTTCAATTATTTATCTAGTATCTGTTCAATAATTGCTTATAAACCTGCGTTAAATCATAAAAATTACAATTAAATTTATCCACTCAGGTGCAATGTTTTACAAGGAAATTAATTTACTACTGCTCAAGTGGTTGTACTTCTTTTTACACTTCTCGAGTAGTTAGACTTCTTTTCTACTGCTAAATTGGTTGCACTTTTTTCCTACTGTTCATGTGAATAATACTTATTAACTACTGCTCAAGTGTTTGTACTTGCGATAGCATAGAATGCTCGAGTGCCTTTTTCATTTTGTCTGATTTTGTTAGACTGCCAAAAATCTTTCTTGTTTCTCGTATTTTTTATCAACATTTTCTTTAAGATGTCTCGCGTTTGAATCCTTTTAACGTTTAAATCGCTTCATTATTCTTGTTTCGCCTCATCAACTATTCCATTCCAAAGGTGATTCAACATTTCTCAATCGAAAATATTTTCAAATTCACCTATAAGATGCATTATATACTGCAGTCGTTTCTACATTTTCTATCAATAAATTGATTATAATTTCAGCATTTTAACATCCTCATTCTTCGTTAAGTGTTTTTTTTTAAATGACACGTTTTCTATATGATGTTATATAATTAAATAGAATATATGTATTATATTTACATTCCCCCATACATAAAAAAATTAAATAAAGTCTAATTATTCACAAAGTTTTCATTTAATTGCAGTAAAATTTATAGACGAGTTTGTCATATATATTTATATAAAAGAAAATATAAAGAATGTACCTATTTAAAAGACAATAACTTGGTTCTGAACACTTTAGTAATGAATAAATATTTAAAGGTTCTGTAATTCATTCACAGTATTTAAACCACTGAAAATGACGGATACAAATAACAAATTCATTAAACCATTCATTATAATTTGGTTGTTATTAAAGTCTGCAATTCTATCAAAATTAAATTAAAAGGATACTGAAACAATGGTTTATTTTAACGTAGATTTAAATATATTTTCATCTGTCATAACTCGTTGAAATGATAAAACTTAATATTTAAAATTTAAATGATAAAACTTAATATTTAAATGGTAAAACTTAATATTTAAATGCTTAATATATAAAAACAAAATATGGAATAAATTGTTTTCATGGTTTTGAAATTACAACTGTGAAATAAAAAAATCTTGTGTGACCTAACTCTGTTGCACCAATTCCGACATGACTTGTCACAAAAAAATGTTTCGCAATTGTAATTCACATAAACTTTGGTCACAAATATAGAGTGAAAAGTAAGCAAGAAACATCACTCAGTTTCACCGCTTAATGGAATTGCAGCTTTTCGAATAATTTAATTGCACTTGTGAAGATATTATTTGCTTATTTTTACTTCACTGTTTGTGAATTTTCGTGTCCTAAATGTGTTTTAAGAAGTGCCTCATACGTGAGTTTCACACAATGTATATTGAAAGTTGGCGTCAACAACCACTGGGGAAGTCTCTCATAGAACTCAGATTCCTGTGACAAATCCGGATACTTCATCAATCCGACACATTAGACGAATTTTCTGTGTAGTATAAAACCTATCTCGATCGGAATAAGAATCGCTTTATTGAATAAATCGACTATGATTGGTCTTCCATCAGCGGTTGAAGGTTTTCTATTGGAGGACAATATTCTTGACTTGTCTATTCCGATTCAGATCAATTTTATAGTGAACACGGAAATACGCCTATTGTCTTAAATTCAAACTAAACATAAATTATGATACTTTCAAAATTCTAATATCATTGAAATATAAATTTTCATCGTATATAGTCGAAAGACTTTTAATTAAATATAAATATCCTAGTTTCTATAATTTTTTTACCATTTTTAGAATGTTTTATATTTTATAATTTGTATTAATTGGTAGAAAGATTATCCCTGAAGATTAATATTTTTTCTTGAAAATAGTATAGAAATAAAAATATAATATTATCCAGGTGCATAAACGGCATCGATGGCAAATGTGATTATTCGGTAAAATACAAAATGCATAAACAAAATTTAGATTCAATATAATGGAATCGATTAAAAATTTATCGAAAGTAAATTCGATGTAGAAGTCTTTGTGTAAAATTTATCGAATAAATTGGACAATTTCAACCTGCTATTTCTTCAGGGCATATCTTATGTACAGGTAATTTCAGATTAGCCAAATAGTACACATGTCCAACTAGCCTAACTATACCTTGCCATGTGACCACAAATTATTCCTATAAACAAATACTAAAGATGGGAAGAATATACCACGAATGTTAGCAATGCAAATTCACAAATTTGTATCTTTAATCGCATTTAAGTATTTAACGAATCAAAAATTGATGGAAACCATTAATTTCGCGAAAAATTAACGTTAAAATGACAAGAAATGATGCATCAATATCGATAATTATGTAGATTGAATTTGGTTCTTGTCAAACTTGAGCTGAAGACTTTTTGAAACTTGTCGAAAATTCTTTTTCTCATTTGCCAACGAACTAAAATTACCAGAAGTGGCGAAGCTACAATTTTCTTATTATTGTGCGGTTGTCTCGGAGGCGAAATAGATCTTTTTACAACTTCTTGGTATGTTTAGGCATCAGAGTTGTCAGAAAATTGTATCTAATCGGGTTATTTTCAATTTCTTGCCAATTACTTCATCTCGTGAATGATTCATTAAAAATTCACCATTTCTGTATCTTTGCATTTGTTAGAACTTTCTTTATTTGTGGAGATCTGTTTCTAATTTTTATGTTAATTATGAAAGTTAAACAATTTATATAAGTAATTGTGGCACATTACGATTGTTAGTAAATCCAAGTCTTGAGACCACTAAACGAGCTAATTGCATCCTATTACTGAAGGTTTAATGTAAATGAGGGGACACTTATACATACAATGCAGAAAGAAATTGGTACGATTTATCGTGCTGTTTAAAAATGGTCGGAGTTATTTTGAAATATTCATCAAACCGTTTGACCAAGTCATGCCAGAGGACATCCATAATCAAATATGAAATGTTCTTAACTCATATTTTACCAAATCTGACATTTCACATCTCTATCCGTGAATCTTTATCAAGGAACTGCAAAAATTGTTAAGTTTCGTTGGATCCAATGCAATGCTTCTAAAAATATTATTTTGTATAAAAATATTTTATTGCAATTTCTGTGCTGGTTAGTTTTCATCACGTAATTGGCTATCAATATATTTCTTTCTTGCGTCAATTTGAACTTGGGATTTTATGAAATATAAATCTAGAGTGTATATACCCCTTTTTTACACTTCATAGCTTAAATTATTCGTTATAATGGATGATTTTTACTGTTATCTAAGATTTTGGAAATTTGAAAATTATTTTGATGTGGTGCAGTGGTGAAAACTTTGTACCTCTATATTTATTTATTCGATATAGGAAATTGTTCCAGTTCAATCTCCATTTTGTTCCATCAACTGCAGACTGAAATTTACACAACTGGAACTACACACAACCAAAGTCCTTATAAATAATCGCTCGAATGATATTTTATCTTCACGCATGGCTAGAACGTTGTAACTACTCAATAAACGTGATACAGATACGCCCTTCATTTCAGTTTTCGGTACAGAATTAAGGAGTAGTTTGGGTCCGACTTCGAAAAAGCGATGGTCCGATTCTCTGTAATAAACGTTTATTTTAAGAAAATAAAATTGTAAATTGCTGTTGTTATATCTGACTTAGAAATTAGTCTATCTTATACCTAATTCTCGCGAGTAATTTTCTTAATTACAGCTTTTATATCCTTCTATTTTTTTGTACAAATATTTTTGTACTTATTTAATATATTTTGTACTTACATTTGTTACTAGATTTTCTGTACTTACATTCTAGGCGCTGCAATAATTCGTTTCATAGTTTATATAACATAAAGTACCGATGTATATGTAAACTTATCAACAAATAATTTCTCTATCTGAGTTTAAAGTTTATTTTCATTAGACAAATATAGATAAATTTGAATAGAGAATAACAATTATCAGAGCAGGCTGGATATAATTTGTATAAGTAGCTATAAGATGTCAAAAACAGATGATTGTTTTATCTTATTGAATCCCACCAAGCGATTCTATGAGAACATATAATATAATTGGTCAATAAACTTTTCTAAGCCAATGAAATCTGTCCTTTCTTGTAATATCTGCTATAATATAAGAACCTTCTGATCCATTGCAGCTTTATGGAAATATCCAACATTTTTCGACATTTAAGTGCAGTCAAGATTCTGTTGGGAACATTTTGTACCTCCCAATATGTTAATAGAATAGTATGCACTATGCAATAGTATGAAACAGTATTCAGTATCGAATAGTATGCACAATAGCATGGTATGGAAAAATATGCAATATTAAGAAAAAATATGGAATTGTATGGAAAATATTAAATATTATGGCATAGTATGCAATATTTATTCTTCAATCTATATTGTCAAGGATACAGAAAAACGTAACATAGTTAGGTATTTGGAAATAAACAATATTATTGCCACAATTGCAATTTATACTTTAAGTAAGGAATTATTATGTATTTATTTGTATAAAAATAAAGTAAAGATC
>JAJNBT010074158.1:0-11112 GCA_028455955.1 Notopais sp. p TS-2021 | reverse complement strand
CCTCCTATTACTTAGTACGGTATATTAAAATAGAACTTGATACCTTGGCTTGCTATTTAAGTGACATTATCAAATCGCTCCTATATTGAATAGGAGACTATATTTCGTAATTTCTCAAAAGGATCTATAATAATAAATGATGTCCTATAATAGTGATCAAATGAAATCCTAAACTAGATCAAATAAATGGATCGTTCGTCCGAAATTAATATCCAGTCTATTTCAATTATCGTCTCCTAGATACAAACTTTTTCAATACCGACAAATACTTTTTGCTTCACTAGAATTGATCTAATATAATTCACTGCTTTTTGCCAAAAATGTGTCGTGTAAAAAACAATTCGTCTTATATTAGAAACAACAGCATACTTCATATTAGAAACAGCGGCATACTTCATATTAGAAACAGCGGCATACTTCATATCAGCAAACTGCTATTAAACAGCATTGAGGGGAAAATATTTTTTTAACTGTTTGTTGCTTGTAAAACTGTTTGAACTTACATTGCGCATCGTACTTTTCATCTTTGATTCATATTATAGAATGTATTATAAAGAACCACATAATAGTTGTATGGAGAAAATCAATTGTTTAAAACTATGAAGATCATCAATGACTATAAAGAAAGTTGAAGACCGTCCTCCGTTTCTACTTTTAAGAACTTGGGAACTATTTTAGTACATTTAATATATAAATTCAGTCGCTGATATTTTTATCATGAAACATTATATATGTATATACTAACTATAATTTTATTTTGTACAGGTTAGGTTAGGTTAGACATGGGGTTACTCGTCAAATGGTACCCAATTAGGTTGCCAGGACAATATTTCTCTGTTAGACAATAGTTCTGGTGGGTCATTTGCCCCAGATAATATTCCCGGTAAGAAAATTTCCCCAGGGGTATAGGGGTATAGGGGTATACCAATGTCATCATCAAATTGAGTGTTCAGTATAAACTGAAATATTTTAGAGTAAATAAGTATAAATTAGGAATATTAGAATATTCAAATGTACATAAATTTAAAATTAAAATTAAATCTAACGATCAAAATGCGTGATCATTAAATTACTAACTAATATCTAAGTGATTAATTGTATTATTTAATTGCTATGTCTAGGGGGGGGGCCACTATATGCAGAGCCATGCAAACGACCGACAAAGTGATCCGTGCCAAAATTTTGGCACCGTATATAGTAGTCGTCACTGGACTAGATATTGTAGTTATATCCATGCAAAACCAAGTTTTTCTTATCTATCCAATAGTAATTGATACGGATTAAAACCAACACAAATCTGATAGCAATCGAATAATTTTGAATCCATCGTTTTTAGGATGTTGTTTTCTTGGATTTTAGAGTTAAGGGAGCAGATTTATGTAAGTTATGGGGTTAGGTTAGGTTAGGTTGAGTTAGAATGTACATTAAACTGACGTAACTTAACCTCACCCGAAGAAAATACATCATCAAAACCGTTGGGGACCTAATTATCCAATTGATCCGACAAATGTGCTTAAAATCGGGTTATCCGGTTTATCCGAAATGCGTATCCGAAATTCGTATCGTCACTGGCCGAGTAACCGGTACGAAAACGCAATTTGGAGCTAGGTTATTTAATAAAAAATGTATCGCTAGTGCTGTTGTATTTACATATATTTTGCCGTTGGGTTCAGTGGTCGGCATCATATAACATTGGAAGCTGTTTAAAGTCTTTCGGAGGCAGAATTGCGAAAAGAAAGGTTGCAAAGTATACTCAAAATTCCCTCATTATTGGGGGCTATGATTGTTCAGTCAAAACAACTTTTAAAGTGTGACTAAGTGTGTCCACGTAGGTGATTAACGTAGAACCATAGTCACTCACTATTAACGTAGAAACTAGACTGTCAAGTCAACAACTATTAACGTAAAAACTAGACTGTTCACAACTATTAACTTATAAACTAGAGTCACTCGCTATTATCGTAGAAACTAGAGTGTCATCAACTATTAATGTAAAATCTAGAGTCACACGGTCTAAACGTACGTAGAAACTATAATGCTTTTTAATGTAATAACTAGAGCCACTTGTCCGTAATGTAGAAACTAGAGTGAGACTTGCTTCTAACGTTGAAACTGTAATTACTTGTAATTAACATGGTAACTAAAGGGTCACAACTATTTACGTAAAACTAGATCACTCATTATTAACGTAAAGCTAGAGCCACTCGCCATTAACGTTGAATCTAGAGTCACTCGCTATTAACGTAGAAACTAGAATGTCACTTGATCTTAACGTAAATACTAGAGTCACTAGTTACTCACTTTTAACGTAGAACTAGAGTGTGACTTGTTTTTAACTTAGAGTCACTCACCGTTATAGTAGAAACTAGAGTGTCACTCTCTCTTAATGTATTAATATTGAAACTAGAAAGTGACTTCCTTATAAAATAGAGCTAGAGTCTCACCAACTATAAACGAAAATACTAGAGTCACTCACTATCAACATAGAAACCAGAGTCACCGCTATTAACATAGAAACTAGAGTGTCACTTACTGTTAATGAAGAAACTAAAGTGTGATTTGCTTTTAACGTAGAAGCAACTATAGAATATCAGTCACTGTTAAGGTTCAACTAGAGTGTCACTTACTGTTAATGTAGAAACTAGTCTGACATGCTTTTAACTTAGAAACTATAGAGTATCACTCACAGTTAATGTAGAAACTAGAATGTTGCTCGCTATTAACGTAGAAACTAGAGTTACTCGCTATTAATGTAGAAACAAGAGTGTCTCTAGCTGTCAACATAGACACAAGAGGTACTCGCTATTAGCGTACATATAAACTAGAGTCACTCGCTATTAATGTAGAAAGAAAAGTGTCTCTAGCTGTCAACATAGATACAAGAGTCACTCGCTATTAACGTAGAAACAAGAGTTACTCGCTAATAACGTACGTAGAAACTAGAGTCACTCGCTAATATCAAAGGTTGTTTTGACCTTGCTTATCATAAGGGTATAACTTAGACAGGACAGTGATAGAGCGGGTATTATTTTACCATAGCTTCTTGTTACCTGGAATTCCGTTGGCTGTTAAGAAAAAAATAATAGACAAAGAAGTTAGTGATTTGAAGAAGTACAATTAGACTTAGATATATGTAACTTCTTCAGAAAAAATACAGCTAATTAGATACGATTCCTGCGCAGCACTTGTTATAGTCACGAAGCAATTTGAACAGTATCTTTCTTATCATATAGCACTACTACAGTACATTATATTTGCCTTACCATATGATTAATATTATTTAAAAAGACCCCAGACTTTAGTAGTGGCTATTGTTAACACTCCGGTAAATCACGATTATGATTAGTTTCATTGTGCAGTTATTGTAATCTATTATTGTTTTATATGACCAAATAAAGGGCACAATACTATCTGCAGCAATGATAAATCAATAGATTTCGAATAGTTATTTAAAATCTTATTAAGTTCAATTTTTATTTGATAAATAGAAAATTGAATTTAAGTTTTGTTATAAAAAAAAGTTTTTTAAGTTATTTCGTAAAAAAAAAAAAATTTGATTAAAAATATTCTAAGAATCAAATGTTAAATATTAAAAAATACGGACGTTTAGGACAAAATTTGGAAGACCTGTTGAAATTTCTTATTCTAGGAAGCAAAGTGGTGTGATTTATAATTCTTATTTTAATTAAAATACTGTTTTAATGACACTTGCAAATGGTTCAGTTGATGTGTTTCTAAAATTCTATATTTTCTATAGTTTATATATTAATTATTGTTCTACTGTGAACTAATTAGACACAAAACATAGGTTTCAAATATATAATCTATAGGATGAACGTAACGGTGTACCATTGAATTGCAAATGGACATAATACTACAGACAGTACGAACATTTTAATTGCATAGCCCTATATCTATGGTGCTATGCTATAGCTATTTTAATAGCAAAAGCATTAATTTCTTTACAGTTCCTATAACCAAAAAAGCATTAATATAAGTAACTAACAAGCTTGTGCTAAATAACTACATTTTAGCGATAATCTTTTAAGTAATACAGATACCGGTAGTCATTTAGATACAAAATTTAACTAGTTTCTTTAACTATCCTTTCTTTAAACGTTTGTTCAATAAAAATTAACTAGGATACAATTAGTTAAAGGCAAATAACGCTTAAAATATGGTCAAAGAAGATACAATTATATATGAACAAATAATGCTAGAATATGGTCAAAGAATTTACCAAAATCTATAATATATGGACCCTGTGGTCTGAAAATAACCAAATTCAATAATACGATTTCCTACATTATTTTACGAATTGTAATTTCAATTTTCTCGTAAGCTGAATAAATAAATTAATTTAAAGCGATATATTAATGAGAGACATAAAAATTAATGAAGCAGATAATAGAAAATGTTACAATATCTTGTTATAATAAATTATTACATTGTTTCCTCATAGCAAAGGGATGTTAATTTTATTCATTTACCTTAGGTTCGGTTACCTCTAGGCCGATATAAAAACTTATGACGTATGTAAAAACTGGAACAATTGCTGTGACGTATGAAGTGTATCTATGAAGCTACCTATCTACATTATTTACAATATAATAAGCATTAAATCTTTTGTAGGTAATTTACCGTTGAATTATAATAATTGAAATTTAATCTAATTATCTTAAAAGTAAATAAATCAGTTTCTATTCAAATTGAATTAAAATAAATGAGATCAATATGGCCTAAATATATCATTATTCGAATGTCTTTATTATTTATTTTACAATAAGATATTGACCAATAAAATGTAGTCCATGTTAAAATATTTATTTTAATTTTAATCAAATTGCTTTTGATAATAATTTGCAATAAAATATATCTTGATCTCAATTTACGATGAAAAATACATTTAGATTTTAATTTATGCTGAAAAATTTAATTCGATTTTAATTTGCGATGAAAAATACATTTCAATTTTACTTTATGTTGAAAAATATGTTTCGATTTTAATTTACAATGAAATATATATTGATATATTTTTATTTTTATTTGTGAAATGAAAAATACAAATCAATTTTACTGTACGATGAAAATTATATTTCGATTGTAATTCACGATAAAAAATATATTTCGATATTAATTTTCATTGAAAAATATATTTTGATTTTAATTTGCGATGAAAAATACATTTAGATTTTACTTTATGATGAAAAATATATATTTAAATTTTTATTTGTGATCAAAAATATATTTTGACTTTAATTCGCGAAGCAAAATACATTTTGATTTTACTGTACGATGAAAATATATATATCTCGATTTTAATTTGCGCTGAAATATATATTTCAATTTTAATTTGCGATGAAATATATATTTCGATTTTAATTTGCGATGAAAAATATATTTCCACAAGTGGCGACCAGAAATATTGAACAGAAGAAGATTGTTCCATCGAATAATTTAGATATATATATGTACGTATAATCTAAATTTACGCTAGGTGTAGTTAAATATTTTAATTAATTAATTATTAGATAATTTGATAGGCTTGATTTCATTTTTATTTTCTTTATTAGTTCGTTTTGCGTGATTATGTCACCAACTACTTTTGATAGCACTTAATCTTATGCGTGGTGAGGAGCTTATAATATTTTAACTAAATGCAATTACTTAAAAGAAATACTCGAAAAATCGTCAGGAACATTGATACAACGTGAACTTACTACGGACAGACAGACACAACTATAGTTAATACATTTACTACCATCCATTGAAACACTGCAGGGCTACAATCGAAGATAATCACATGCCCATGACTTTTGTATGTGATTTCGACCCAAATGAATCATTGTAACACGTATGTTTGATTGGTTGGCGTGTGAGATATAAATGTGTTGATTGGTCCGTGTAATAAGAAGAAACTTAAGAGCGAACTAATTCACTAGAAGATTAGGTAGTAACTACTCAATAAATTAGCATTCAACTTTGTAACAAATGATAATATGCAAGATGCAAAAGATCGGAGAGATTTAAAACAGTCGATTCATGGCATCGGTTCCAGGCTTGAAAATATCAATCCAGATTGACAAGTTCGATGATATCCACATGAATAAACCCTTTTAATTTCAGCTTGGAAATAATTACCCTTCTTATTAGATTTAGTAGAAAGAAAAAACGGTCTAGCGTCTGGAAAAGAGTAAATAGCTCGGTGTTAACAAAACCTTCCCTGGAAGTAACTCTAAAAGGGGAGGGAAATCAGGCCTAGTGGAGGGGAATCAGGCCTATGGGGCGGGGAATCAGGCCTAGGTGGTAGGGAATATGGGACAGGGGCGAGGAGAAAGAATTATATGAAATCATGCGAGTGAGAATTATGGAACCTGAGAACGATTTGGACGGAGGGATCATTAGAATTATTATTTAAAAGCAGTTAAAGGTTTTTAAAAGGATTAATAAGCATTCCTAAGGGACTTCAATGATGGAGGATTTAGTCTTTAAAGCAAGAAAAGGGAATCAATTATAATATAAATACGCAGTAAAAATTTAAAATCTTTTCAAGTGGTAAATCAAAACGTGAAACAATCTTGAGAACTTAATAAATATCACCACTTGCAAAGATTCTAAATAAGTTATAAGAACAACAAGATATTTTCGAGCTAAAAATATATCAGTTTTGTTTAAAATTCAGGACCGAGGCTTTCAGATTGACGAATTTCGGCTATAATCTGAAACAATGAAGTACAAACACTCGAAATTATTTTGTTAATAGTAATAAAAATGAATTATCTACAAACAATATTTTTATTATTTCGTTATATAAATCGTTTTACTGTTAACTTTAAATTATATAAATTGCCAAAGTTAAAGTTATGGAAAATATTGCAATTATTAAAGTTACATTGGTTTACAATTAATGCTAGAAATTATTACACTTTAGTTACGAACATTTTTTATTGTAAAAACGATTTCTTTTTAAAGTGAAACAGTAACTGAAAATGGAATAATTTTGTTATTGTAACGAATCATAAAGAGAAATTATTCTTAAAGTGAGTTGACTTTTATATAAAATATCTTACAAGATTCTGTCGATAATTTGAATCAGAAAAGGATTGGGGATTGAATCAATAGTTTCATGCAAAATTTAATTCTAATAAAGTTAGAAAAAGTACCGAAATTTGTGGAAATGAAAAAAAATACCCAAAGTTAGAATTAATTTTCGAATAATTCTTTCTCTCCCTGAGACCTAAGTTAATCTACCTGTGAATTCAAGAAATTCTAGTAGTTAAGGTGTTTTAAAACAAATAAATTCAAGTTCTATTGGATTGCCAATCAATTGCCAACTGTCTGCAATTTACATTTAATTGTTCGAGCGATGTCGACGGAATCCATTTAATATTCGGTTTCTGGACTATTCAGACGTACAAATTTATATAATCGAAACTCAACAAATTTTTGATTAAAAATTTAATTTGTAATATAGAAGACAAAAATGTAATTCGAAAATTTAATAAATTAATGGATTATTCTCATTAACGGATTAATCAAGCTATTATCGATGGAACAGGAAATGTCCAAATTAGATCTGTTTTAAAAATTCGTGTAGTAATTAAACTTGACTATCTGTCAAACGATATCGTTTGGCAATAATAATTCATCCTTTAAAACAAAGTTTCCATATCTTTAAATGGACATTTTCAAAATAATATTGAAGTGAACTCTCATAAATACGAAACATCAAAACTATTCATAAAATGGCAGGAAAAGATACTTATGAGTCGAGAGTCACCGCTGATGTCAAATTCAAGTATTTCTATATGAAATGCTAATCTGACATTCCATCGATACGGAATCTTAAGTAGACATTCCACCGATACGGAATGTTAAGTGGACATTCCACCGATACGGAATGTAAGTAGAACAGGCAATAGAAAGGTCACCTCGGCAATCTATTATTCATCGCGCAAATTAGATGATTCAGGTAGTATAATTAATGGGTTTGAGCAACGTTACCTTCCCGATAATGTGACCTGATCGTGAACTTTGACAAATAGATTTCCAAGTTTTGAGGTCAAAGTCACAAAGAAATATAGGAACTATGTTAATACCATTTTTATTACTCTTAGCAATCTTCACTGTCTGAAGATGGTTTCAATTCTCGAAAGCATTGACATTTATAAATAAACGAATTTGTGTACAACTTTTTAGCTATTTCTAAACTTTATATTTTTAACAAAGTCTTACCCACATTACTATTTGTGTATTTCTTCTGTATTCCTGCAGAGTTAAAAACTCGCCATCTATAAAGTCCACAAAAGCACCTTTCTTTCTGCTAACATCAAGCATATTTACAAGCTTCATAATTAATATAAGTCCTAACTTAAGAAAATGTTCTTTCTATTCATGAGATAATTCAACACCACTTTTCTATTCGATTAAGGGAGGGTCATTGAACTCTGAAGTTGGAGAAAATGAACCGAACGAAATTGATTTGTCTTCAATGGTGCACTTGATACCATTAACGATTCGTGACCTGACCAATCACAAATAACGTAATATGGATTCAAATTAGGACAAAAAAACATTCATCTGGTCATAGTTATGAGCTAAGATGACCTCGGTGTACCTTATATACTCCATATCGGTATGGAAACATATATCGTTCTAAATTTCAGATATCGTACTACTATTAATTAAAAGTATCAAGAATGTTGACTTACGGTTCTTCTTGTAGAGTAATATTTCGAATTGGTCTTGCTGCTGATTTTCCAGACAAAGTTCGATCCTCTGAATGGTATCTTTGTCTGTTAATTCTCCGTATAAAAATGAACAGCGACATGATTTTTGCATTACCTGGAATGAGACACGTACCATCAAACTAGTGTATAAATTTGGGGGTCAACTCAACAATTTTGACACCGTTATTTTTTATTTTTAAAGTAGAATTAGTGCATATTATTTTGACATATCTCTAAAACAACCTTAATTATATGTAATATCTGTACAAAGACAAATATCCTATAAAAAAAACATAGATAAATATAAAAAATCTGCGAACTGTAGTAATGTTAGAAGTCCATTTGAAGAATTTCATTAAGTTTCAAATCTACTTTAGATTCTGCACCAAAATCAAAATCTAATTTAATTTGATTTTAAAGAACTGAATCATTCTGAGATTCGCTTGGATGTACGGACTTCAAATTTTATTTATATTATTTTCATTTTAAATACAATATATTTAACGTATTTGTTCTTTTTATCATTCTTATACGGACTAAACATTATCGTCGAGTTGGTCATGAACAAGAGTCATATCGGAGTAATTTATAATCTATGACTTTATTTCAAACTAATATTAAAAGAAAGAAGAATTTATATTTCGTTTAATAATATATTCTAACAAAAAATAATTTTGTACTAGAATTTGTACAAAATTTAACCTACAATTTGTATTCAACGTTTTGAGTTCAAAGATTCAGAATCATCAGGAAGTTTTAATCAGATTATGATGAATTAATGAATATCGACTTATTATTGTTTTATAAGTTATAAATATATTAATTTTTATTTAATTTTTGATGAATTTAGATTATATTTGTAATCTAAAAAATCTGGGAAAATATTTAAATAGAATAATAAATTATTTAAAATATATTCGCAAATTATATTCGGAAATTTAAAATGCAATTTCAATTTCTTTTATTTACGATTTCCACAAAAATATTTTTATTTGCTTTTTGAAAATTTAGAAGAAAATCACTTTTCTTAATTTTAAAAATATCGTTTTTCGAACATGGCGACATGGACTGTCGTGAATTTCTGATCTAGTCTTGCGTGAGGAGAAATCTATTTGTCAGGTAATAAAATTCTTGGAAAATTAATCAACAAAATAAACTCAGGTGACCAATCATTGTGGAATCTTTGACTGGAACAAATCGGTCAAGATGTTAATGATTACCTTGTCTATTGCAGGCATTCAAATTCATATTGGTGGTAAAGTATAGGTTGGTCTGGTTTCATGATTTACTGCATGAGTTGCTGACGTTTTACACTGTACAAATTATATTTTGGTTTTAATTCATATCAATCTTTGTGAATTTTTTTTTTTGGGGGGATGGGGTGTGTACAGAACATATTTAATTCAGAGTCAATGAGAAGAGCCTCGAGAGAGGATCGAACCCAGGATCACATGGTATAGAGTTAAGCATACTAACGACTGTGCCACGACTTGATATTTCCAAACCTTCATCAATTAATAATAATTAGGCTTAAATATTTTCCAAAAAAGAGTTTCACTAAATTTTGACAATTTAAACATGAACAAACATTTTTTATTAATTTTTTTTTAATATTCCATTGCAATCCATAAAATTCAACGATTCAAGGAACTATAGTGAATCATATCCTTCAATAGATTCTGTGAATCCAATTCGCATATAAATAAAATATTCTAAATTGAAAGCTAGGGTGACAAATATAAAGAAAAAAGTTGAAAGCTTTTGTAAAAAATTAATTTTGTGATAAAGAAAGTTTTTTTTTAATAAATCAATATGAGACTGAATAAATAAGTAATCTGCAAATACGAAATCCTAATTTGAATAATGTTCTTTCCTACATTTGTTATTTTTTTAAGTATAAATGATATATTGAGCCATAAATCTATCAAGTTGCACTAATATTCAAATTTGGTTCAATAAAAAAGAATTTAAGGTCCCGGAAAACCAAGTTAGGCCGAGGGAGGAATCAGGGAGGAATTTCAATATTAATTAGTATAAAACAAGATGATTCAAAACGTGGTGGAGGATTTGGTAGAAACTGAATCACTAAGAGAGAAAATCTAAATAAGAGTCAATCTAGAATAAATATAGATCATTCTATCACCTCATTATTTTTCAATAGAATAAAGATTGTGATTTTAGTTTAGAATGATAGAAATAATATAGGTAATATATACAAAAGAATGAAAATTCTAAAACTTATTGACTTATATAAAGTGAAAATTTGTGAATATCTCTATACAAGCATGAGAATCATGCTACATTTATGTTCCATGTTCTTGATCACAGTGCACGAGAACATCACTATGACATTCGAAATCCAAATGACTATCTAATTCCATTT
>JAJNBT010074050.1:0-13041 GCA_028455955.1 Notopais sp. p TS-2021 | reverse complement strand
CGTCACGTACTAGATTCATCACTTTTATTATTTTTTTATATTCGACATTATTTGTACCCTAGTCACGTGCTATAGTTTGTGTTACCAGAGACGAGAAGGGTCAATGAATCGTTATATAACCTAGTCAATTAATATCTTTCCACGTGAATGGACTTTTCCATTACGTGAATGGACTGTCCTCATACTGGACTTGATGAAATAAATTATTTATCGTTGCTCCATTCCTGCCTTTTATTATTCATGCGTTCGTCTTTCGTCTTTCAATAATTTTCAATTCTGTTATAACCAGATTTATGGAGCTCGAACCTGAATTTATGGAATCAATTGTTTTTGAACGCAGTGAGATCGGAAATGCAGGCGGGGACGTAACTGGATTTCGGAGGCGGAGTCTGGGTTAGAGGATAAAAATAATTATACTCCGACTATACCAAATAAATATGAAATACTTGATCTTGCATCTATAATGATGTGGTATGTTAGATCCACTCTGATTCTGAAGTGTATAGTAGAGTTAAATCATCGTTTTTGGTTATATAACCCATATGATATCGATATATCTTCTATATTTTCTGAAAATGGGTGATCCGTTTTGAAACAAATTTAGTACAAACATACTCTACATCCCGATTTGTCCTCGAAACAGAATAATTTTTAAAATAAATGCACAAACTTGGCTCTTTGTTTCTTATTAGTTTATTGTACAACATTGATTCTGGACATCGTTGTATTTCAAATAAATTACTGTCGAACACTTGATTGGATATAATTCAATACATTTATAATTTCAATAGGTGTTACTGTTTTTAATATGGTACTTTCACGTTTGTATTTAAAATTGTTGAATATTATATTTTTTTATTCTAGTAACTCCAATGCATGTATCTTGAATATCGTTTTTAATTTCAGCATTAAATTGGTTAAAATAGTCGTCTTAATGTAAAAGAAAGCCGACCTATTAACAATGAATTACATTTTAATAACATTTATGTTTATATGAATTCGAATTTCACAATTTCAGGAAAACAAATTATTATTAAGCCTATGTGTATATGGCAGCATCAATATATAAACAAATAAAATAGAAAAGCAATCTACGAGATTTACGATTATTCTGTTAAAACTGTATTCGGATAAGTGTAATCGGATTGTGGTAATGAAATATGGGTTTGATTCGCCAAAGATTTACGAGACAACCAATCAGTAACCTCAACAAAAACTGGTTGATTACTTGCAAGTGTTTATATTGAAAATCACGAGAATAATTCTGACGGTAATCCGTTGACCGAAAATCCTCGTTCTTGGTATTAATATTCGTTATTGAATTGATAGAAAGTTGCAATTCAATTAAACCAGAAATAAATTTTTGAAAATTGATTTAATATTTATTTTCTATTAAAATGTTAAGATAAAGTATACAAAAAGAATTAATTTCTCTATTTCCATGAAAGCGACCATTTTTTAAAAGCTATTTTAATTAACGAAATGTAAATGCTGAACTTCTCTTTTCACTCGCCTTAACTACACGGGTCACTTTGGCTTAAAAAAAGGTTTCATGGTTTTAATCAATGCTCGAAATGTGTTTTAGTTTTTTGGTGTTTTTAAATATAGGAGTTTGGACAAAAGAGGAAACCCTAAAAGAGCATACCTCAAAAGTGCATGTCATTCAGAAGAGCATTAGTAATAAATAAATAAATGCATGGCCTCCAAAAGATTATGCATCAAAATAACAAGCTTTAATAGAGCATGCCTCAATATAGCTTATTTATAGCACATGCTCTTTTGACATGCTCCTATGGGACATAATCATACAGATTGTGAGATGTAAAACATCATACAATAAATACATTTGTAGAATTATAAATCCACTAGCGATTATAGGCGCACAGGACTATCAAATTACTTAATCATCTTACACATATTTATGTACGTTTTATTCATCTTTTTGTGCATATTTGTTGACTATACAATTTTTAAAGGATTCTGATCTTCGCATTCAGAATCTTTTAAATAGATTCTAGCTGTGTTAAATATAGCATTTTAGTTTTATCTAGGTCTCTATAATGTACCACCATTGAACAATTAATCTAATATCTGGTTTCTAGCACAATTATGTCATCACAGAATAAAATTTCTCCTATTTAACTACACATAAATATGGCTTAAGTACAGAACCGACATATTGTGAAGTTGAATATGAAAAGTGTTGATGAATTTTATTTACGATATTTTCACAAATTCTATTTGAGGTGTAGAATAAAAATATGACCTTGTCAAAATCAAAGCAGAAGGTAATCGAAAAAAATATTATTACAGGATGAAAGTATATTTATTTGGCATATTTTACACAATATATCAGATGTACAAATTTATAATTAGTGTTTCTGGTGTAGTGAAACACGTTCTTCAGAATAGAAAATATTCGGATCAAGATAGAAATGTTTCTTTCTAAGGGAAAAGAAAGCCGTAATAATCTGTCATGCAATTATAAAGTACTAGCAGAACAGCCGCTCTACGGGCGCCATATCTCGTTAGCTCCTGCGGAGGCTCTGTGGGGCCGAAGGTTCCATTGTAATTTTGAACTCTCTCTATTTGTCAAACTTTTTATGTAATGAATTATATCATAATCTATTTTGTTCCCAGAACGCTAACCAAACTTCATTACATCTGTTCTTTCTAATTTGGACAATGTTATAGAAACAAAATCAATGTATCCTAACCTATCTTATACAGCTTATCCAATCGTATGCAGCTTATCCAATCGTATACAGCTTATCCAATCTTATACAGCTCATCCAATCTTATCAAATCTTATCCAATCTTATATGAAGGGTCCATTGCAACTATGAAAAAATTGTGGGGACAAAAGCCCCACAGAGCGCTCCGCAGGAGCTAGCGAGATATGCCGCCCGTAGGACGGCTGTTCGGCTAGTATAAAGTATAAGTTTGTATGCTCATATACATGTTCCCAATGGGCTTAATTCAAAGAACAAATGTTTGTGTGATATTATCCTTTCCTCTCAGTTGCATGTATAGTGTGGATTATATATGATATATTAATATTCGATATATTATATTTGGTTAATCACATTAAAGGTATAATCCGCTTTAAATTCTTGATGAGCTTCTGATATATATTATTATGTATATGTACACTTTATATGGTTATATATACAGTAACTTGGTTTGTCATTCATGGAAATAAAATTAATACACCCGAATACACTCGAATACATAAGATATTTGACATATATTGCGCAATATTCTTCATTATTGTAAAAGTGATATTGCTTTGTTTTAATAAAATATTTTCATTATCACCATTATTATCATATATAAAATTTTACATGAAAATTATTATCCATTTCTGCGTGATGGTCTGGAGCATTATACTCGAGATAATCGTTATAACAATAGAAATTCAATTGAATATTTAACCCCATTTCGTGAAGTAAAATCTGTTAGTATAAATTTATTATATAGAGGAGTCTGTGAGTGGAATGGAGGATTGAACAATTTGATTTACTCTAAAAGATTGGAATTGGCATATAGGCAGAGTAGATTTTTTTGTGGGTTTTTCCAGAAAATGTCTGCGGTAATATTTGAAGTCCATTTTGGAGTATATCATAACCTGGGCCGTGATCACTAACCAAGTAGATTTATTTGAGAGTCAATGAGAAGAGCTTAGATGCCTTTAGGAAACTAAATTGAAAATTGCGAATTTCATTTGTTCAATCAGTCTTTTTTGCTACCAAATATATGGTGACCGGTAAATTCAACGACGATATATCACACCACGGTAAATTCCACCGCATAATTTTTTCATATTATTACGAATAATAATAAAATATAAAAATGAAATACAAATACTTTAATAGCTCCGTATTATAATACAATTTACCAATTAAAAAAATGACATAATATACATTTTAATTAAATTGATACCAATTAGAAAAGGACTTTTGATAGGTATTAATTTAGAATGTTATGTTGAAATTAATCAGGTAAGTTATGAATATTTTTTGTCAATAAAGCATTTTTCATTTTTTATTACTCTAAATTAAATAAATACAAATTATTATTCTTATCATAATAAGTCGTTGAGAATGAGCTCCAAGCTATTTTGATTTTCCTCTAGAATAAATTTAATATGTAATATTTTTTATTTATCTTACATAAAATATATTCTAGGAAAAAAATAAAAAAGCAGATTATGCTCAAGAACAGCCGTTAGTTATTTATAATAGAACATTACTTTAGGAATAATTGCAGTACTTAAAAGACGATTAGCGGTGTTCGATGCCAGTCATTAGGTTTCTTTTCTAAGAGGCAATACTGTTACGTAATAGTGAAAAGTTACTTTAGTGGCCCACGGATATATTTATATAGCCATATTATATCATCTAGAGACTGGAAATTAATTTTCATTTACAATGTGTTTCACGTATATTTATTGATACTTTTAGTTTCACTCGGTATGAAATAGTTTTTATTTCTACATTTTATTTCATTTAAAAATAACTTTGTAAGCTATACAGGGATTCGAACCCTTGTCTCTGAGATACTGGTTTAATCTTTTAACCATTAATCTATCAATCCCCATTAAATCATAAAATCAAAACAGATTTCGTAAAGCCTTACAAGTTAAAAGTATAAATAATTATTCAAGAATTATGAAGTTAAATAAACTTAATTAAGAAAAGATCTGAAATTTTATTTACTTGCAATATCACAGATTCAAATCTGAAATATGCAGATATTTTTTTACGTTCAAACCACATCAAAATGAATTTAAAAAATTCTTTACAAACTACGAGAATGTGAGCGACCATTACGCGATCTGTAAGAGAAAACTGACCTATAAAACCTCAAAAGAACCGATATAAATACGCGTGTCGCGTTCTTTGAATAAAATGAATATGAAAAATGATGTAATCAATATCGTCGCATAAGGCTGATGTGTCATATTTTGTTTTCCTTTTATTTCGCTCTTCACTTCACGGTAAAACTGTTTGAATCGAGGAATTCTTTTTAAATTTAGATGTTTTATATATGTGAAAGCCAGAAATATTTATATTGCGGCTTTAGCCTTCACCTTTCTATTAAAATATACAGGACAATAAGCGTAAACGTAATTTCGTGAGCATTATGCATGAAGTCGATTTGGATCGAAATAAGAATTGCTTCATTGAAAGAATCGATTTCCATTGGTCGTCGTTAGAAAATGAAGTCATCCTATTGGTTAGACATTATTTTAGACTTGGATATTCCAATCAAGATTGGTTTCACTGTACACACGAAAATACATCCAATGTTAGACTAAATTAATAGAAATAGAAAAATTATGAATGGAAAAGAAAGACATTATTTAATTATCAGTCGAGAATAATGTATTGATTGTTCATATAAATTGTAATTTATAAACAAGAATTATTTTTTAAATCCTTTGTTTATGAGAAAGAAATACAATCTGAAGAACATTTATTTATATTTATATAATAAGTTTATTGTTTGTTGTTCTTTAATAATAATAGTTTATATTTAAATACATTTTCCAGGAATAGAATTCAAAGTTTCTCTTTAAAATATACAGAAACATTTTATGGCACTAGATTGCTTTTACAAAAGTAAGCAATTATTTAAAGAAGTTTTATAAAAATGGTTTTGAGTTGAATTCCATTTAGTTGTGAGAAATGAAAAATTGTTGTATAAAAACTTGAAGGTTATTTTCCTACTTTGGCAATATGTAAAAATATATGTTATTGTTTTATCACATTAATAGAACGATGTTAAATATTAAAATTAAATATAGACAAACTTCACTATTCATTACATAGATCTATTTTAATCTTTTACGGGACATTAAAAAATGAAAACAGATTAGTTGTATATATGTATTTTTGTACATAATTTCAATTCGTTTTGCTGAATCAAACCAATAGACCTTCCCTTTAAACATTTTACAAACGAATAACACCCCTTCAAACGAAGAAGATCCCTTTAGACAAACACCCTCTTCAGACAAACAAGGTCCTTTCAGACAAACAAGATATCTTCAGACAAACAAGACACACTCAGACAAACAAGACACATTCAGACAAACAAGACACATTCAGACAAACAAGACACATACAGACAAACAAGACACATTCAGACAAAAAAGATCCAATTCAGACAAAGAACATCCCTTCAGACAAACCCCTCTTGAGACAATTGAGATCCCTTCAGGCAAACACGATCCCTTCAGACAAACAAGACACATTCAGACAAACTAGATCCCTTCAGTCAAACTAGATCCCTTCAGTCAAACAATACACATTCAGACAAACAAGACACATTCAGACAAACAAGATACATTTAGACCAACAAGAGACATTCAGACAAACAAGACACATTCAGACAAACAAGACACATTCAGACAAACAAGACATATTAAGACAAAAGATTATTCAGCAAAAGAAGATCCCTTCAGACAAACACCCTCTTCAGACAGATAAGGTCCCTTCATACAATTGAGATCCCTTCGCCAAACAAGTTTCTTTCAGACAAAGAAGACACATTCAGACAAACAAGACAAATTCAGACAAACAAGACACATTCAGACAAACAGAACCCTTTCAAACAAACAAGATCCCTTTAGACAAAAAAGCTCCCTTCAGACAAACAAGACAGATTCTGGCAAAAAAGATCCATTCAGACAGAGAAGATCCCTTCATACAAACAACCTCTTCAGACAAACAAGCTCCTTCAGAAAAACAAATTCCCTTCAGACAAACAGAACCCCTTCAAACAAACAAGATCCCTTCAAACAAACAAGATCCCTTCAGACAAACAAGATCCCTTCGGACAAACAAGATCCCTTCGGACAAACAAGATCCCTTCGGACAAACAAGATCCCTTCGGTCAAACAAGATCCCTTCAGACAAACAAGATCCCTTCAGACAAACAAGATCCTTAGACAAACAAGACACATTCATACAAACAAGACACATTCAGACAAACAGAACCCCTTCAAACAGACAGAACCCTTTCAAACAAACAAGATCCCTTTAGACAAAGAAAGCTCCCTTCAGACAAACAAGACACATTCAGACAAAAAAGATCCATTCAGACAAAGAAGATCACTTCATACAAACAACCTCTTCAGACAAACAAGCTCCCTTCAGACAAACAAAATCCCATCACACAAACAGAACCCCTTCAAACAAACTAGATCCCTTCAGACAAACAAGATCCCTTCAGACAAACAAGATCCCTTCAGACAAACAAGATCCCTTAGTACAAACATGATCCCTTCGGACAAACAAGATCCCTTCGGACAAACAAGACACATTCAGACAAAAAAGATCCATTCAGTCAAAAAAGATCCATTCATACAAACAAGATCTCTTCAGACAAACAAGATCCATTCAGACAAACAAGATCCATTCAGACAAACAAGATCCATTCAGACAACAAATCCCATTCAGATAAACAAAACCATTTCTGTCAAAAAAATCCAATTCAGATAAACAAGACCCATTCAGACAAATAAGAATCCTTCAGATCAACTAGGTCTCTTCAGATTAATCAGACCCTCATCATTCACATTTCATACCTCGGTCCTTCACACATTCAACTCCACCGTCATGCAGACTTATGCCCTTCGTGGACACTTATTACTTAGCCACAATTTGATTAAAACTATGGATGGGCGTGATAAAAATTTATTTATTTCTAGTAATGACAAGAAAATACTTTATTATCAAGTAGTAAATGACGCAAACTCAAGTAGAGATAATAAAAAATGGGCTGTGAAAGCAATAAACTACTAATGTCCGGCCTCTGTTTCAATATTCATGAAAAACAAACAGATCTGAACGAAACTGTTCATTTTCTAAAAAATCACCACAAAAATAGTCTATAGAAGAGAAAATAGAAAAGCAATTTATATTCTGTGTGTTATATTTCTCCACAATGATGAACATCAAGATAATTGTTTATAGCAAATCTCATTTCTTAATTCTATATTTTAGAATGTTTTTTAATTGTTTTAAACTTTGTTTGTTTTTGAACATTACAGGCGACGCTTTTATTAAATTCAGAATTAGAATTTCGATTCATATAGAATTTGTCAGAAGTAAAATATTGAAGGTAATAAAAATTTATAACTAAAACATTGAAACTACCGAAAGAAAGTAAGCAAATTAAACTTAAACTGTACACTTCAGAATAGTTTAATTTTATATTTGTATAATTATGACGCAGCTGTAAAATACTTAAAGTACAATTATATACATACAACAGTTTTACTGCTTGTCGTAAATAGTTATGAGGTACTGTACGTAGTTGGTCGAGTTATATACATATATTTAGTAGTTGCCATTAAATAGATTCTAAAAATATTTGAACTACCTGGTTTTAAGTAAAAGAAATCCACACTTAAATAAATATAAAAATTAGATCATTTCGATTGGATAGATTAAATTCTTCCAACTTATCATTGTTATTCATATTAATTCATTCGTGTTGTGTTGAAAATAATTAAATACGATATATTTATTTACCACATTAGATTTATTCAACATCTCTAGCATTATTAGATAAAATTATTTTAACTAGAATAAAATTTCATAATCTATCTTTGATTTCTCACTTTAAAAATAAATTATTGGTTTTATAATGAAGTCGCATAATTATTTCCTTTCGGATTTATTAAGTGCGGAAATTTCTTTTACTAAAAGTAAATAAACTGAATTCAAAATATTTTATGTACTTAAATTGTCTTTTCATTTATTTACTGACATTTTTTATGTTGTTTGAAACTACGATGAACTTTAAACGGAAGACTGTATTAAACTTGAATAAATAATATAATCCTGGCTTTAATTTGTTAAAGGAACTAGTTTTCATTTGATTATGAAACTGTAACGTACATTTTTTTTAAGTAAATGATAAAATTGAAAATGTCCTGAATTAAATTTAAATTTCTTAAAAATGAACAAATTTATTACTTTTATTATAGTTTAAATTATTTATTCAATAAAATATAATAATCTATATACGATCTAAAAATTTTACATTTGAGGTTAAATAGCCATTTTCACAATAAAAATACTATGTTTTTTATGATCACAGCTGTTTACTGTAATCAATATATTTTCGATTTCATGTATATTTTGACTAGGAGATAGGTATTATTTTTCGATTAAAATAAATTTGAGTGGTCACTTCATCTATTTGAATTTTATCCAAACTAATTTAGTTTTACAGTATACAACTTGTTAACTTCAAACCATTTTCTCAATATTGATTTTTTTTTTTTTTTTTTTGTACGTATATTTAATTGAATTTTTAAATAAATAATTGAATTTTGTAACCTGCCACAATGTAATTGATTTTATGAAAATAAAAATGTATTACAATTATTATTACTTATTATTATTTATGATCGTTCTCTCAAATCATACAATGTAAAATCGACAATATTTACACAAGATAGAATACATCATGTGTGTGTATATACAGTATTTATGAACGTGTAGATTATGATATAATTATTTGTGTGTTTTCTAGCTAGTTTTTGGAACGTTCATTCAAACAATATACCAAATGTCAACTTTGTGATTTGGATAACGACTATTTAATAAAATTTTCTAATTTTGGTGAATTTATTTTCATAAAAGTCAATTGTATTTATGAGACTTAAAACTAATGTTTTTATAGACAGTTTATATCATCTCTTTGGTCATTTAATTTGTATTTGTTGGATGTTTTTATTTGAGAGATAAGAATGTCATTTTAATTAACTCTCAAAGCCATATACATGAAGCTAGAAATGTGTAATTTTGTCACCACTAATTAAGTTAGAGCAGTATTTAATTATAGTATCCGGTATGGATATGTAATATTTGTACAATTTTGTTGTAGGCCTGCATATAATGAACACTTTTGTAAGTCCTGTAAAATTTATTCTTGTTATAAAGAATTATCTTTTAGACTAAATTTTTATAACTTTTTGTTAGTACCAACTGAGGTTGAATTTATATCTCGAAAGATTTTTTATTGAAAAATGCAAGTTGATTTTCCACGTCTTCTAGATATTAAATTTTATTACAACAATAAAAAGTAATTGCTGCAGTATTCGACTGTATATAATTTATTAAAACAGAGTCATTTTAAGAAACTTTTTAAACAAAAACAGTATTTATATTAAAAAAATAAGAATATTTATTTCATAAAAATTACATACACATGTTTTTACATTTATTATTAATATCTAAAATTAACAACTTTTCATCAATACAGATAAAAACATAACTGGTCTCACAACTGTATATTAATATCCGAAAACTAAACTATAATTGTACAGGGTGTTCGGAAATCACTGTGCACTTATATTTTTATTAACATACATCTCACAACATGGAACACGATTAGTAAAGTACACAGTCTTTTCAAACACCCTGTATAAGAAAAGACATACGACGTATTTTCATGTGATCTATATACCCGTCTTTATCGAAATAAGATTCACTTTATCGACAGACTCAATTCCCATTGACGGGTGTCAAAAATTGAACGCATTCTATTGGTTGACATCATATTTTATTTTAATAATTTATCCCCTACGGATAGGCTTTATAGTGCACACAAAATGCGTATAATTCTTATGATATACATTGTGGAATCTTTTACAAGCAACATTTCATCTACCTTCAACGCGGAAAATTGGCCGACAACCTTTACAAGATTTATTATGACTAAAAATATTATATTTCATTTTTTTGGAAGTTTGTGAAATCGACAGTAGAGATTCTTTTTGTATCTAGATTATTCTTTTTATTGAAATAACTCTGTAAGGAGATTTAAATTAATTAATTTAATTCCGTGAGGATAAACGATTGAAGCTAAAAAAATTGGTTTAATAAAAATAATATAAAGAGTCTATCTTCAATCAAAGGAATTGTTTTTAAAGTAATTAACCAATGACAGGCCGGTGTTTTTACAAGTGTTTTCTACTGCCGTTCATGAAATGTATCGCTTTTATCACAAGAGAGTGAGAATCATCAGTAACAGATGAATCAATACATACAGTATATCCTTAGGGATTTAACCACAAAAATTGTGGAGATAAAGCTATTTTTGTCACAGAAACTGTTTGTAAAAGGACACTCACCCACACACACTTTCATATTTAGATTATTTTACAAAATCTTTTAGAAAGAACTAATTTGTTTATTCAACAAGTTTTATCCTTTATAAGATGTTAATTTTTAGTAATTCTCTTAAAAGAAATAGGCACTTTGTTTAAATTCAAAGACTCTCCTTGTCACTTGATGCGATGTAACATTTTATACAAGTTAACTTGTCTCAAATATATTTTGAGAAATTTCTTAAATGTGGGTTGTACACAGATAATATAAGAAGTGTCTCCATTAGAGATCATTGCCAAACTTATAAACATAACCTAAATTTGAATAACTTGACGATTTTTAAATCTGTTAAAACTAAGTCTTCCTTGTATATTGCCGAAAGCATGATTAAAAACCTTTGTCCAAACTTAAATAAAGATTTAAGTTCGAATCCCGTTGACTAATTTAATAAAGAAGACTTTGTATACTTCTTTATTTATCATCCTATTTATTCACAAACACTCTCACTATCTTATCAAGTTGCAATAAAATAATTCTTCATTCTGTATAATCTTCTAATTCATGCCATCAAAATAAAGCAAAAATTTAAATCTCCAATTAAAGTTGAATCAATTTTTTAGAAACTATTTAGTTAATGTATATTTGGTTTCAATTCCGAATACAAGCGATAGGATTGGTTATGTATTGTATATTCAAGAATTCAAATTTATTAAATTTGCATGGAATAGAATACAGTATGTAGAAAATAGAAATGTATTATGTAAATTATTAAACAGTGCATCTTTTTATATATTGGGAATTTTATCTTCTATAATGGATGTCGGTAGCCCTAGAAGACAGTAAAAAAGAATAAGATTGTACTGTTTAATTAAATATGCTTCAGAAATTATCTGCTTCCCACATTTATAAACTAAATAATTGTTAAGAAGTATGGAAAACAGCTCCAAAAACAGAAAAATTATGAGCATTGATATATAAATATTCAATTTATACACGTAAACAAGGCAACAAAATTGGGACATCGCAGCTCAAAAAACATTCTAGAATTTAATGACATGTAAATAAATATATAAAAAACAAATATATATTCAGTGAAAAATGATACAAATAGAACAAAATAGAACGCATGGCGAACCTGGACCATTACTTGAGATTTGAGAGTCCTCAAACATGGTTTTGTTCATCATTAGTTACAACCTGAATGAACATTTTTCGCTCAAAGAGTAATCAGAATGGAGTTTATTTTCCTTCTTCAGTGTACATTGGCTATTCTGAATACCTTGGTAGGGTTTTTTCTACGGAATTCGGTCGCAAATTCAGGAATAAACTCGCATACTTAGCATTCCGATTCTCCAGCATTTTTTTTAGCCCTGAATACATCCTTTCTAATTTAAGGTTAATTTTGTATATATACGAAAATTAAACAAAATCTGTAGATATATAATATAAGAAAATTAATCAATGGCAAATATATCTTATAACAAATTAATTTGTTATTCACTATAAAGTTCACAATAATTTAATAAGAAAAAATTGTTTTATTAACTTTTCTATGCTTCAGAAGTTTGCTGGTTAACAATTTCATAAAAACTCTCTTGGAAATAGTCTGCTTCCTAAATAGTCAATAAAAAGATTTTTATGACTATGAACAATTGAATTATGTACAAATTAAGGTTCAATGGAAAGTAATTATAAACGAAATAAACTGACATTAATCAATATTTATAAGAAATAAGATATCAACTTTACATTTTAAATATTGCTTAGAGTATTTTTTGACGGTGCGAAAAAGTTCCTTGTCTTTGTCGACAAGTTTTATTAATATAATATGTGATAAAAATACAGCACTTGCTGTAATCACATTTAATATCATCTGAGCGCTTTCGACCGAACACGGTCAAAAATATAA
>JAJNBT010073910.1:0-19564 GCA_028455955.1 Notopais sp. p TS-2021 | reverse complement strand
TATTTATATGTATATATATATATAAATTATACATATTTTTTTGCATAAAATACAAGAATAGAAACAAAAAAATAAATTACAAACGCGCAATATATATAAAAAAAACACATTTAATAACGAATGACGTTAAGTAGAGACCAAGAAAGGTGCAAAAACATTCGACCGACCCATTGCAAATCATAAAATAAGTTCGTTAATCATCATTGAAGAAAATTAGAATTGCCTTACACAAAATATCAATTACCATTATGTATATTTATTAATGGACGAATATAAAAACAGAAATATTGAGTTCCGAGTCACGTAATTTGAATGAAGTAAAAATAAGAACTGAAAATTCAATTATAGGACGGCAATTTAGTTCGCAAGACCAATATTACATTGATCGATGTAACTTGATGATAAAAAAATGATTATTTCTTACAATAATTTATAATAAATGTTTTTTTAAATATATTTATTTGCAGAATGCAATTTTTAATCATTTTGTATTTTAACTGAAAATATAATTGTCAATTATACAACATAGAATATATATAGATTGTTGAATGACAGTGTTGTGTGCCAGATGCGTCATTATTACTCCTCCCAAAGACTTTGAAACTCCGGTTATACGGTACGAACGTCTATTTATTTTTATCAATAAAGTATTTTTCATTTCAGACTAATAGAATATAAGCCTTCAATTTAAAAAATGTATGAATTTATTATACGAGTTTAATTTAAATAATTTTGGACTAAATTAAAATATCAAAAAATAATAATTTGACAGTTCCAATTACCAAAATAATTGTAAAATATATATTATTTTTGAAATGAATTCTTTTTATATACTGATTATATTTGTATAAGGTTTTTATTAGTGCCATAATAAATTTAATTCAATATTCATATATAGTCGACAGTAACTGAACTTATCAATTTGGTAATATAAATTCAAATTCATTTCCAAAAATAATTAAAAAAATCCGAAATCGACAAAGATGAGATTAATAATTGAAGAATCTCACCTGGCGTCGTCTTGGAGAGAAGTAATCCCGTGTCGTCATCGTATGTGAAATCGAACACCCGACCGTCACTTTCGGCGAATCTTGTCATAAGTCGAAGTCTACTGATGTTCACTTTGAATTTCTTGCCGAATGTATTTTCAATTTGACTCACAGATGATTTATAATCTCTCAAAAATATCATCTTATTCCCAGAAGAATCTGTCACCTTAGAGAGCTTGCCGAATGAAGTATTTTTCGAATACAAAAATGAATAAAGTTTTCTACCAGTGACTAAATCTCGAGTTTCGGTGTGATGTCCGTGTCGATTGAAAATATACAGCTCATTGGACTTCGGATAAGCAACCTACATTGAGGAAATATTAATTTAACTTAGATAATTATTTAATAACTAGTAATAATTGTACATAACTAATAATTTTGACATACATTAATATTAATTATCCAATTATGAATAAAAAAATAATTACCTTATAATCTCCGTTAACATCGTCATCCGGAAGATAATGCAAGAATCCGAAAATGTTCAAAGCTTTCTGATCAGCAACGTGAACAACACCACTTGCAGAAACAGTAATGGCAGAAACAGATTTCAGAAGCAAGTTGGTTGATAATGATACCTAGTTGGAAAAATCAATTCCGTTTAGTGAAATATATCAAATAATTAAATATTTAATGTAAGATCGTATTATTTCCACTTGCAACCATATTAATAATTACTTATTGTCCTAGAAAATTAGACCTTCATGTTCAGAATTTATGGATAAAGTTTCAAGCCCTAAGAAGCTTAAAGTCTTAAGAACA
Source organism: Notopais sp. p TS-2021 (assembly GCA_028455955.1). NCBI lineage: Eukaryota > Metazoa > Arthropoda > Malacostraca > Isopoda > Munnopsidae > Notopais > Notopais sp. p TS-2021. The sequence continues at coordinate 17,753 of JAJNBT010073910.1, read as the reverse complement.
TTGTCCAAAGGACTTACGAGAGTATTTATATAAATAAATAATAATGAACAGAATTTCTGTACCATTCTCAGTTATTTAGTACTTTGATCTAGGATTAAATCTATTGCAGACGAACCTTCTCTTTGGCACACGTGCATTCTCTCGTTGGGACACAACCGCAATCCTCGGGTTTAGCTCCAGCAAAGTGCTCCAATTTCCCAGTAGGACTAAGTTCTTTAATTATGTATATCTTGTTAGAAGTTTCTTCGGCTAAAAATAGGGACCCAGATGGAGAGAAGTCGAAGCTAGTAATTGTTCCTGTTGAAAAATGAGTAAGAAGAATATTACACTAACTTTTCTTGTTCCGGAGATTCGACTGAATAAAATATAAGATTCAATGTAATTTCGTAACTTTACGTTCGTAAATTATTAATATTTAGGTTTTAAAAACATATAAAACATTATCTTCCGTAGGTATCTTCAATGAGAACAATAAAAGCAAATGTAATTTATAAATAATTAAATCTGCAACCTACACTCTATTCAGTTAACCCATTAAACCAATTTATGTCTATTATTTCAAGATGCTGTAATGTTCTAAATACTAAATTTACAACATTTTATGATTCATAAAATTGAGCAATACTATCAACTTTGTGAAATTGATAATCAAAATTGAATTTTTATTTCATCAATCATATGATGAAGAAAATGATAATAAAAACTATATAGAAAATATCCCTACAATCGTGATCGACATCTACTTATAAAAGATAATTATCAAATTTATCTTCCATAAAAAATAATTTTGTGATTATATGTTAAACCGAATAATTATAGGACTAAAGTTGAAACAACGTTTAGGAACATGCAGTTCCATCAATTATATGTTCAACTCCAGAAGCGGCAATTATAGCAAATAACTTTAAAAAGACTACTTCTAAAGCCGACAATATGCGAATAGCGCAATTAAGCCTTGGCTTAGCTTTTAGTTTCGTATTAATACATTTATGGAGAAAGAATTAATGGTTGTATTAATTATTTCTAAAGGCAGATGGCAACACATATTTTAAACTGTGATATATTAAACTTGAGGCTTAGCGAATTATTATTTCGGCTATATATATTCTATGTATTGTGAAACCGAATGATTATCATTGATTAGTTTATTAGATTATTTATTAGTTTAGTAGTTCATTAGATTATTTATTAGTTTGTTAGATTATTTATTAGTTTATTTATTAGTTCATTAGTATATTTGCTAGTTTATTTATTTATATTCTATGTATTGTGAAACCGTGTGATATTGATAGATTGTCTTATTGATGTACCGGTATATATAGTTATTTTTTAATTAAATATAAGCTATAAATTTCTCCTATAAACCCTATTGCGATAATGATCAGTTTTGAAAATGTATGCAATTATGATATAAATTATTATGAATTCACACTGTAATATAATTTTAAAAAACGTCTGCTGCAGAAGCAATATGTAATAAGTACCGTAATAAGAACCATAAATTAAATTAAAAAGGTTTCTACTCTTAAGTTATGTAAACAAACAAAAAATATTATTTACAAAATTTTCTTAGCAAGATGAATATATTAGAACTATATAGGATATAATAATGTAAATTATTGGCAACTTGGCTCGAATATATAAAAATAAAAGATAATTGAGAAAAAGGTCTTGAGAATATCATCAAAATCTTCCGCAGAGTAATTTTGGTTGCGGGAAACTGAAGAATATATTAGAAATTTAATGTGTTTATATTTTTAAAATATATTTTTTGTGAACACTTACCTACAGAAGGATGATCATCTGATGATTTGCAATGCAATGGAGTGCCTGCTTTAACCCTTACGGAACCATCATCCGTTACCTAATTAAATTAATATTGATTAATGTTTTGCAGGCAACGTGTGCTAAAGAAAATTCGCCAACAATTAATTATTAAAATATCTCGATTATTATCATAACTTACCTGTAAGACGACGTGATCATCCAATATATGTAAGGTATCATCGAGAGTTGACAAAGCCAAGGCTGTCGGCCATTGAAGCTCAACCTGAGAGTAAAATTTAGAAGCTTATGATTAATGTGACAACTAAAGAAATTAATTTTCTTTTAACTAAATTTCGAAAACAAGGAATGTAATAATAAAAACTAAAAACTTATGAAGCCATTATTTTTAATGTTGAATCTCAGATATTTCAGTCCCTAGATGTAAGTGTCAGGGAACAAACTGTCATGTGTAGCAAAGTATCCGGATACCTTAATTTTATACTAACCTGGTTTGCAGGTATTCCTCCATTGCAAGGTAATGGTTTCCAGTGAGTTTTGTGACCGTGATGTCCAATTAGAGTGTGAATGATACCTTTGGGATCAACCATTCTGATATTTGTACCATCCGCGATGTACATTGTCTTGTCGGAAGAAATTGCTAATCCCTTAGGATGAGATAATCTAGATTTTTTCGCAGGACCCTTATCTCCACAACGTCGTTCATCCCCTTTGAATTTTATACAAATTTAACTCTATTTAACATCATATACATGTAGTGAATAGAAAATATACGTCAAATATCCGCATGTTTAAACATAATCTATTAATGATTGATACAGGCACTAATAAATGATAATGGTCTGTTAAGATTTACCTGGTATACAGCGTTCTCCATTACCAGCTACAACTTCAAAATTATTTAGTGGATCTGTAACGTTGGACATTGATAGCAGTTTTATAACTCGATACTTCTCAGGATCGCTGATATAAACATGGCCATTGGCCGGCGAAACTGACAGATAGTAACCATGTGAAACTTGTGTGGAACTGTTAATAAATAAAAAAAAACATTTTAACTTTAAAAGAAAATTCAGCAATAATGTAAACTAAGTGTCGTATAAATTTAATTAATATAGAAAATATTCAGATGTAGGTTACCTCATTTCCAAGACAGTAGACACCATCCCTTCTGAATTGACTCTTCTTATAAGATTAAAATCTCCAATGTAGATGGAACCGTCTGATCCAGAAGCTAAAGCTAATGGAGACAGCATGTTTGCATCCTTAGCTAAGCCATAACACTGTCTGCATTTAAGTGGCCTTTGAGTTCCTGTTCCCATAATTACTTTTACGACTCGTGGGGTGTGTTTGAAATTTAAAGTTGACCCGTCACCTCTTTGCAATAAACCTTAACAAAGAAAGTATAGTTTTAAAATTCAGCAATATCCAAATATTTAAGTTAAGTTAAGTTAAGTTTAGCATGTATGATGATTGATGATTGATGATCTAATGATTTTCATTTTTCTAAAGTTTAAACTATTAACCTGCTTCGAAATTATACATGTGGTGAATATCTAAATTCCATCCACCGATATCAGATATGTCCATTTGAAATCCTTGAAGCTTAGAAGTTTGAGTTTCCCAAACGATGTCGTTACAAGAAGTATATTCGTATCCTACTGATATTTTACCAACTGCTTCCCCATATACCTTTGGATAAGAAAATATATATGGAAATTATGAACATATTAAGATGTAAGAAATTGTTCTGTTAATAAAAATTCCAACTAATTGATAATTTTATATTACCTTTTGTTTATAAACATTTCGTTTGTTCCACGTAAATGTGTACGTGATATTTGGATCTGCTTCGAATGTTTTTTCGTATATGCTTCCTTCCAGAACCACCTGAATAATAAACATACATCAACATTTTTTTCCCCGAAAGAAAACAAATTCCAGGTGATTGGTAATAAATAATAGTTTGATTCAACTTACTTTTAAATGGACCATTATCAGAGTCTTCGGTATTTTAGACGGAGTGAGTTGGAGAAGAAGTGTTGAGAGGTAGCCAGCTACTGAACTTGAGTGATAGACTAAGTTTAAATTACTACCAGGAATCAATAAGCTCTCTTGTACAATCTGAAATTCACCAATAAGTTCGTCAGCTGGATAATCAATAAATTATGCAACTATATACCTAATAATGTTAATAATTTAATATTGGAAATGTTTGATATGTTCATGAAGAATGAAATAAAACAAATCATTGTTTTAAAGATCAATGATGTTACAGGTAAAATTTTTGACATAAAGTAATCAGTACCTGAGTTTCAGTAAGAACAACAGACTTTTGGGGGATACTTCCAATAGCTTGAGGTAGAAATGTTGATACAATTTGTGGTTTCATAAGTTTATTGCTATGTTCCACACACGGTTCAGACCATTTGATTTTATTTTCTATAAAACATATTTCAAAATGTTACAAATAAATATAGATTGAAGAGTAAGAAAAATTTAATCAATTCTTTCATTTTATAAAAATAATATGGTCAAAATTTTCATGACTAATATATCCATGCATTATGAACACGTGTCCCTGAATTTGCTACCTTGCTCATTAATTGGTTTCTTTTCATCTTTTAACCACATAATCACTGGATCTAATACAACGATTTCATTCCATAAAATAGGTACTGTAAGTGTCAGAGGCTCAAAGTGGACCCTAGTAAACAATAGAGAGACAGCTCCACCACCATTTACTAAAACATCGAACCTGAAAATATTATTTATTTGACATATTGCACAAAATTAAGAACTGGAATTAAGCATCTCCATAGTGTTTTTATTCAGTATGGATTGTCAGAAATATTTAATTTAGCTAAATAATTAGAAATCTACTTATATGTTAAGATTAAATATACACTTATTTTTATTTGAATTAATGTTTCAATTGAATTTAAAATGTAATTAATTTTCTTTATATATTTTAATATTGGTTGAAATTGATTTGTTATATATCAATAATAACATAAACAAATATATAAAGTATTATATAATATACGCCATTATTATCTGAAGATAGGTAAATACATTTTTGGATAGCTGAGAACGGAGGCCAATTAACTGGAACTTACAATAGAGGCATAGAAAATAATTTTTTTAATGGAACAAATCTGCAAAGAATAGATTGCCAACATTTTTTAACTTAAAATACCAGAATATAAATACACATTTTTGTCAAAATATAGTATATAGCTGAGGTGTAAATTGATATGTAATGTAATCCTTGTTAATGAAATGTGACGCCATTGATTACATATATGTCAAAGTACTATTGAGAAACCTGATATTTAAAAGGTCAGATCTTTGACTCTTCTTCTTCAAAAGGTCAAAAGTGACACCCACGTTGTTCAATAATATAACTGATGCTAAAATGTAGTATTGGGACCCTTATCATTCATAAGATTTCTAAAATATTAAAACCCCAATGCTACATGTAGAACCGGTATCAGTTATATTTATTGATATCAGTATCACCACACCAGTACAAATTGTTATCATTAATGGAATAACAAATTAGTTTTAAATTCTTACCATCCTTCTTTTCTAGTTGCAGTGAGGCCATACTTGGATTCTTTTTCGATACTTGTGCGAACCCCGACGATTCCTTGACCTTGTTCGTTGACCACTTGACCTCTTATGACCGATACTCTTCTACAAAAGCAATACCGTGGTTGAAATTAATTTCACTGAGCGCAACTGCACACTACCACCAATTTGTTTTAAAATATCCAACCTTGGTCTTTTAAGATATATCATTGAGTACTGTTGAACAATGAGCAATTCAAGAATTGAGAATAAAAAAAGGTAAATACGAAATGTAATTTGATAAAACTCATGCACAGGATTCGTAAGTAATATAAATTTGACGATAAAAGATGTGATAAAGAAGTGATAAAAATGTGCTGTGGATCATTCAAGAGTCTAAAACGTCTTTGAGAACAGATCTTGAATAATAAAACTGTCAATGCAAAACTAGGAGGCTATCGTTCAAATTTGTCATAACAAAGGTTGTCTATGTAAATTACCAACCAAAATTATTCAAAGAATGCTTGACTCCTGGAATACTGGATTATATGATTAGAAATAAAATATAATTTGTTACATAATTTTTTCATCCATTTATTTAACAAATTTGACTAAATTATTAAAAATAAATATACTAAAAATAAAATTATTGATTCTTTAAATTAAATTTTTTCAGGAGTTCATGAATAAAAAAAAAATTATTTACAGTTATTTTAATATCAATAAATTAGATTATCTGTTTCATTATAAGAATTCTATCAAGAGCAGATTCTTCATGTTTAGGTCTAATAAAACTTACAGTCTCTCTCCTTAATAGCTTACTGCATTATTAAGGAAGTTTCGTGAAGCTTTATCATCTAAATAAATTCATTTAACATCAAGTTTTTATGATCTATTTTTTGTTAAATTATTATATTTTATGCATGAAGGAATTGTAAAAATCCACACACTTCACTGTTTATGACATTTTCAGATTATCTTGCCATGCATGTGTGATTATCCAAAGTTTCTCATTAGATTGTGTTCAAATAAATCCAGATTATTTATGTATCCTATTTTGTCACTATCACAATTTTGATTCTTTTAAAATATAATCAAAGTAAATCTCATACGTTTAATTGGTAAAAAGATAAATAAATCTTTCAATTTACAAGATCGCAAAGTGTTTTTAATTAGATAATTTGCAGTGAGTTCTATTCTGAAACAATATCAATCTATAATTTTAAATACTCTTGTTGAACATCTCTCTTGTAACCATTTCAAAAATTCCATTAAACAAATTGTTTCATGTGTCACTTTTGTCAATAAAATGAACTATGTATTTCTAATATCCTTCAGTCCAGTATCATATTACATATTCTATCACTATTCCTTTTATTTCTGAATATATAAATATAGCTACTTGATACATACCACTCTTCTGATATCAGTAAAAACATATTTATCTTATTTAAAATCGTATTGATAAACGTTTACTTAATATAAATGAAAATTATAAAATATTTTATAAACTTCCGTTTAACTTTTCGCCCTTTAAATGATTGCTCGCAAATTGACTTTGAATTAAATTACTTAAGAATCAATAACTTTATTTCCAATATTTCTGGTTTTAATGATATTTAGTTTTCTTAATGTTGTTAATATAATTTCTGTAATAAATGAATTGCTTATATATATATATTATTAATAATATTATATACATGTAATTAATATCTTATTAATTCTTTATATATTTCATGGCAAAATGTAAACAATTGGTAGCCAGGAATCAATTATTGTCAGGGTATTAATATAAAATAGGAAAAAAAATAATTAAAGTAGGTATAAGATAGTCAAGATAAAATAAACTATTAAAATTCAACTTAAATGGAAACATATCCTTGAGTACTTCATTTAGATACTTGTATACAAAGTATATACAATACTCTAGATGTACATAGTATTTTAGAAGTATATTATGAAAAGTCATAGTTCTTTATATGCAAATTGCTATACTTGATAGTATTTCCATTTACATAAAAGATTAACGATAGGTACCAAAATTGTATTGTAATTATTAAAATATATAAATGAATCATTTTGCTTAATATGGTATCAATATCAGTTGTAATGATGAGTTGTTTGTGCTGTCTGATCAGAATATAGATGACTGTAACACAGTAGGCATATTTTCGCGTGGACTATGAAACCGGTCTGAATCGGAATATCCTGTTTAAATTATTGTCCACCAATAGAATGACTGTAATTTCTAACGACGACCAATAGGAATCGATTCCTTCAATAAACCGATTGTTATTCCGATCCAAATCGAATTGATGATGCTCACCAAAATACGCCTATTGTCTATTAAAATCTGAAATTATTCCCAAACTATTGTGTATAAAGAGATATTTATAATCAGGATTAATCTAAAATTATTTCTTGGTGGCATTTAGCAAATTGCTTCGAAATGTACTGATTGATATGGATTACAATTTAAACAATCTCTTTATAAATCACAATTTGTTCGAGAGTTGAAAGAAAATAAAGCCTTTTATCATTTCAGATACAAATTTCTATACAATTTGTTTTAAGTGTGATTGCAGTTAGCTATAAGTTAGAAGCAGTAATCGATATATAGAAGCTAAATTCCTCGATGATATCAAACTTTATTATATGCATATAATTGCATGACAAAATACTGCGATAATTTTAAGAAAAAGCGACGTCTACTTGATAAAAAGTAGTTTGATTCATTAAGTTATCAAACAAATTCAAACAAATTCAAACAAACTATATCTAATTGTTAAAACTGATGAATACTATTTAAACAATCTTTTAAATGTGTAGTTTTCCTTTTTGAATTTTCTTCGCATGATTGCAAATTTGACGAGACACAATCTAAGGTGAGACCTAATTTAGTCAAATCAATAAACCAAGGATTATAACTGGACCTTTTACCTTTAAAAATGTATGCGATCAAACAAATTAATACTACCTAAATTATATATCTTTCAATCTTTCAATAACTTGATTTGTAAACGACAAAGTTTTAGCTATTGAAATAACGAGCTTCATTTTTTTTCTTTAGGTCCATATATCAACCTTGGTTTAGTTATAACAACACACTCATAGTGTACTTTCTAGAGTATAAGTACTTGTAATTGGTGTATGTGGTATCCTGTGAAAGTAGATACATATTCTTTCTTACTATATATATTCATATATATATAATCCTATTAGAAAACTTGTACCGTCCATGAGATACTATGTGTATTTGAAAAAACTTTCAAAGTATTACAGTACTTATATATATGTGACATGCAAGCTAAAGGGGTGTATACATATAGCCTATCATATAGATGAGGGAGCATATATAAGGATGCAGGATTTCACTGTGACGGGAGTATGGATACGGTCCTTGTGGGTGGTTGGAGAAGGCAGGTGGTACAAGGGGATACATAGACACGTAGACAAGGACAAAAAGCGTAAGCGAAGGGTGTTAATATAGCGCAAACAAAAATCTCACTAGATAAGATAGTTTTCTAGATTGTGAAACTAGACTTTAATTTAATTTTCCCACGTTTTAGTCTTAAGTCAAAAAATAGCTACTAAACTAGATCTTCGAGGAGGGAGCGACATTGAGATGATAAAAAAGAACGAATGTGCAACCATTTGGATGTGCACTTGGTTGCCTCTACAGTTATAAAGATCATTAAATAAAGTGACGTGATACAATGTCTCGTTTATCACAAGTGTACAACTTGGAATCAGTTCTAATATTATATATATATACAGATTATTTAGCTATATGCTAGGGTGCCAAACTTGAATAAATCTAGTCAGTGAAGAAGAAAGTGTCACTTTGTGAATAATAAAAGTGAGTGCAACACTCGAAAAGGTTTTCAAAAACGGTCGTGATCGAGCTCAAATTTAGTATTTTTGTGGTAAAAAAAATTAACTTGAAAACACAAGAAAATAAACACTCTCGATCCCAATCGAAATTCTTTCTGGTTTCAGGCGAGGAAAATATGCTATACGAGGCAGCTTGAGACAATAAATGAAAAAAAAGTCGGGCAAGCAGCTTCGTAGGGACGCACTCTACTTACCCCGGTTGAAAGGAGCTCCAAAACTGACTACATTATGGCAATTTACGAACAGTGGGTTGGTTGGTGGGCGTTGTAGAGAGACGGTACAGTACGGTACGCAATGTACGGTAAAGTACGGATAGCGTGACAGATGCGAACGCGGACACACAGGACGCCACACAGAGGGACAGACATGAGGACACATGGGCTTTAGAGTTAGGCCACCACCACACCGCTAGCGATTGTCACTTATTGGTCGGCTGCACCAGTGAACCAATAAGAAACAATCACTCATGGATATGAAAGAACCCTGGAGCCATACGCTAGAAACGATTTCGGAAGTTCATGCTTCTCTATTCGATTCCGAACAGGAGCCTGATACTTCCTCTTTCTACACCAATCAATGACATTCAAAACGGTAGAGACGTTAGAGGTGCAGCCAATAAGAGTTGATTTTCAAGTTACAACAGAGTATCTACGGCGCTTCACTTTAAATCTTATTAAGAGTTAAAGAAAGGAGACTGCAGGACTGTCATTGTCTCAATGTTGAATAAAGTTAGTAGGTATTTTAAACTTAAATTTGTCTGATGTCCTACAATATCCTTAAAAGTAAGTCTGTTCTACACAGTGATAGACACTACTTTACTATACGCATTCAAACACCTTTCTACGTTATGCAGACCCTGCTTATATAGAGTAGATCGGGTAGAACTAAACACGATCAAAACTATTATTTATAGTGAAAATGCCTAGTTGACTCGTCATTTTCTAGCATATGATTCAAGGGCATCTTGTTGGGTGGAGTACCTTGGCACTCTTTGGCATTAAAATTGGTGTTAGTGTAGAGATTATTTGAAAGATATAAATATTATATTACAGGTACTAATTCTAACTGTGTTTAATAATTATGACTGCAATGACTAAGTTATTATAAATATATTTGATCTGGACTAAAATAATTAAATCAAGTTTGCCTTTTAATATGATAAAACAGTCTTAAAATTAGAAAAAAATAAAAATAAACATATGTGTCACATAAACGTACTACACTATATGACTATCAAGAATTGTCATTACACAAATATAGTACATACATCAGCAAGATCGTAGATTTCTATATACCTATTTGTTTACGGAAATAAATACTAAACTTAAACTACATAAATAAAGCACACTTTAGTATGTAAGTGGACGATATGATATTCAAAGCACACTGGTAAAAGTATTATAATTAAGATAAAAAATCATGTAAAACGGAAAAAATTAATAGTGAATTTTGATGTATTCATTGTTTAAATTCATTATTCAGATATTAATTCACCCAATTTATCAAAGGAATAAATATTAAATTTATATATTTGAACAATCTTAGTTTATATAAACTGTCTATTTATAACAAAATAATTACTTGATTTTCCAAATTATTATAAGATTCAGATGGAACTTATTAAAACAACGATTGAGTAAAAATTAAATAATTTGAAAAATATATTAATATATATATATTTTACTTAAATTTTCTACAGATTAAAGTTATTAAGATGACAGACTAATAAATATAATTTAATTGAAAAACTTTAGTAATATTACAATCAATATATCGTTTCTAGCGCGCCGAGTAATGATATAAAAATAATATAAAATATTTCACGAAATCTACATCAATTCCAATAATTGACTATTAAATCTCTAGTAAATAACCACTCAATTTACTATTTATTGGTAATTATATATTCAATCTGGGTTGAAACTAACTAAATTAAAAATAAAAATGGTTATTCAATTAATTTTATTATAAATATTGACGAAAATATTATCCAAATTTATGCGCCTATGTAATGATATAAAATAGGATTTCAAAATATTGACACACACATTCACGAGAATGAATTCTAATTTAGAAATAAATATTCAAGTAGCAAAAAAAAATAACAACGTCATCCCTTACGAAACTCCCAAATTTGAAGCAAAATTTCTTATTGAAAAATGTATAATAATTACTGCTATTCAGTATCGAAAGGTATAACTATAGAAATAATAAAGACATAAATAATTCTACCAGTAGTGACAATCTCTCTGATGTAAAATATGGAAACACAAATAATATTTATTTGTTTACTGGTATCTAACTACATTTCATTTGTAATATCTAGAAAATGAAATGTGTACAAATGAAAACTTCGATGATAATAAAAATAAATAAACGTCAGTATCCTATTGTAAAATAATGTGTTTTAAACTCAATAATCCATTAAAATTGTATCCATCAACTAACAGAAAAGAGACACAGAATGATACAGAAGCAGAAAAAGTAAATATTCCTTCTGGTGTTCAAAGGTTCATTCATGCTTAAAGATGAAGGAATGCAACTTAATTGAAGCCATTATTTAGTCAACACTTCCGAAGGATTAAATATTTATATCAGTCGATCAAAATGAAATGCTTTCCTAAATCATGCATTATTCATGCATGAACCTTCAGAATTAAGAACGAAAAACGTTGAACATGAGACCCAGTGACAACTTTGAAATATAATAACGTTTAGTATATTCATACACGGAAATTGAATAATATCATCTGATGAGAAGAACGAGTGCAAAAATGGAACTATTGTACATTACCTTTCTGTGAATTCGTCTTTTCTGGCGAAACTTTGAACATTTTTGTCCTCAATAATGAATTTAACTCGTTGATAGAAGGATGCGGTAACGGAAGGAGGCTGCTTCCTCAAGAGCACTTCCACAGGGTCTGAAGAGACCATGCACAAAACGTGGTTTTTGCACTCGATTTTTGAGCAACATTCGGAATCGTTGCAGTCAGTTAAACCATCTGGGAAATAGATCGAGAATTTCATTACCTAAACAATTTATCTTCGAAGAATTCTTCGTCTAAGATCAATTTATTATTAATTTCATTAGTTTATATGGCTTATCTTAGACTAAGCTAAAATTATTTATGCATAACAAATGAAGATATCCTAAATATACAAATACTAAATCAAAATAACTTCTCTAACCTAACCCATCACCCGGCACGTTACAATACTTATAGTTCATACACCATTACATTTACAAAAGCTAATCTAATTATCAAAAGAAATAACTTTGACAAATTTCCTTTATTCGTGCAGCTTAAAGGTTCCAGTAATTACATGGAACTATCATTTGGAAAATTAAAACCATTTATTTTAATATTTGTTATCATTTCATGCTGATGCGAAGGCTTAATTACGCAGCGCGCAAAAGGCCACAATGTGAACTAGTTTTTGCTTCTTTACTCCATTAATATTTATATTTTTGTATTTATAAATTTAAAAAAATTCTGGAGATTTAATTTCTATTAAGTTATATTAAAATAAACATTATATAACTAAATTAGTTTTTCAACTAATTACCGGTATATACATAAAATGTAATTATTTATCCGAACTAAATTAATACAAATCTAAAACTATTTTATTATTTTTTATAGATTTCTTAATTATTTAATTAAAATGAATTGTATTTTGTATAGGTATTAAAAATATAAATAGAACATTAATGATATATTATATTACATGAGCAGTTAATCCGAATAATCTTAAATAAATTTGAAGATTAAAATAAATCTGCTCAAATGTGAAGAATTATTAGGCTGTAAACATTATGGAAACCCAATGGAGATAAATGTCTCTTACCTCCGTCATTGTCTTTCTCATCATTGCACTGAGTCTCTAAGGCGACGGAACAATCTTTGCCGGCCCATCCGCCGGAACAAGAGCATCTATATTCGCCGGCTTCCGTCGTACAAAGTCCATTACCAGAGCACCCGTTGAGGCATCCAGCTGAATAAATATAAACGATACATTCCAGTTATATCGAACGTGATCATCAGTCACAGTTGTAACTTGTAATAACCCAAGTTAGAACTTTGAAATTCGCTTCCCCAAATATAGACGAGAATTAATTAATGGCCATTTTATCGTCACTATCATGTAACAAATAACGTGTGCAAATATTATATAAGTTCGTTCCGTTAGCAAATATATTCTATGGGAAATGTATTTCTTCGTATCACAGATTACACACAGAGAAGAGAAGCCATTTGTAAATATAATTTAAAATTCTCATCATTACATGTAATAGTGTAAATCGAAATAAAAAAAATGGTCTCCCGGTCTTAAGCATAAAACATTTAGAATGGCGCAAATAATTTCTTTTTCCTTCGTTACATTCGGAGAAATAAAATATTTATTTCTAGTCCCAAAAATGGGTCTAGAAAGATAATCGCGCTGTATATTTGTGTCATAAGAGAAAAGTGGTCATTACTTACGAATAGTGCAATGGCGTCCATTCCAGCCTTGTATGCAGAGGCACGTTCCATTGTGGCACTGTCCATGCAGATTGCACCTGGCATCACAATCTCGTTGGTTGCACCTGGCACCCATCCAGCCCGGCTCACAGGCACAAACTCCTCCGTCGCAGGTGCCATGCTGGCAATTCAAGGCACATCGAGCTAAGGAAGGTTAACAAGTTTCAAACTTTTAGTCCGAGCACATACGAGAGACCAGAAGCGACCGGATTTAATCACTTTGAGCCACTTTGTGACGAACAACATTGGTTTTATACCTTCTACTTAGTTCACTTAGATTTAATTAATTAAATTTATAAAATCGAGCGCAGCAACGCATTAGAAAGTTTCGCTTAAAATGTTATTATATTCCGTGCAGTAATGTGTTCAAAAGGAGAAGTATGAATGGAAGAGTTAAAAATCGTACTTCAAAAGCCCGATATGCATATTCATTCGATATGTACCGCCTCGTCAATTGCGAAAATTTTATGCATCACAAGCTTTCAAATACGTTTAGAGTCGAAGTCCGTGAAGATTCCCATTAGCATATATATGGGAAATTGAAATCTTCATTTTAAAACGCTTTTATACTTTTCGAGGCTGTTCAAAAATTTCGCGATATTAAGGAACGTCGACACTTTTTCTTAGAGAAGAGCGACTAATTTTTGTAGAATTCTCTCCACCAGCAACAACTTTTGCAGAATTTATCTTGAAAAAATGCAACTTCACTTTGGCTCGACTAAATTGCTTCGATGTGCAGTAGTATTTTTTTGGGAAAAAATACATAAAAATTTGCAAAAGTCAAATGATGAAAATTGATACTGGATGGACCGAGCATTTTTAAATATATCTACATATTGTATTAATTTTCCATCAGTAAAGAACCTAATTCTTTTTAGCATATATAGATGATCGACAATAACGCTTGCTAAACAAATTTAAGACACTACACAATTTATACACTTGTATACACTAGCTTCTGAGTGTTATTTTAATTGCCACAAGGAGAGACCGGTGAATGCGATTTATAACTTACAGATTCAAAAAAAATTTAAGAAACTTTCTTTTTCAACCAAATTCACAATATATATTTTGAATGAATATTATATATGTCGTCCGATTTATTCTAAAGTGTTTGTTTGAGATAAGTGTATAGAAAGTTAGTTAACGTGACGATGTCTTTTTGTCTATTCAAAAGCTACCTATAACTTAAAATAATGATAGTTCACGAGACTAACAATATATGTGTCCAATACCTTCTGAGCAATCGAGGCCTGTCCAGAAAGCATCGCAAATACAAGTGGAGGTGTGCAGATCATAATGACCATTTCTTGAACAATCCGGGAGGCATGTGAACACTTTGTGGTCCACTTGAGAGCAATTACGACCTTGCCAACCTGCTTTGCATACACAGGTACCGTCGATACACCAACCGTGATTGTTACAGGTAGGTTCTTGGCAATCCACTGTAATATGTATGATATAAAATTGTCAATTTTTTTTTATTATTTCTATTGCATTCAGATATGCAAATTATTTACTGTACAAGACGATACTATAAAGAATATATTATATAAAAATAATCGCATCGTAGTTCTTATCAATTCAATAATTAAACTAACCTATGTCACATCGTGGACCCTTCCAACCTGATCTACAATGACAGGTGCCCTTGATACAAGTGCCATGTCCATTACAGTAGGGGACTTCACAGTCGCTGAGAGGAATATCGCATTCCTGTCCTTTCCATTCTTTGTTGCAGTGACATATCCCCCCACCATATGTTCCGTGACCACTGCACAGAATAGGACACACGCCTGAAAGAAGTACAAAGAAATTTTATCTACAGATTCTTTTTATGACAATAGAGTGAGAGAGATCAATGGAACTGGTTTCTCCATTGCTCTTATCAAAAAAATCAAATCCTAAAAATGGATTTGATGAAAAGACAAAAATATTTTTGATGAAATTCCAGATATTTTCGAAAACAAATTATTCGCATCGACAATTAATTTTTACAAACAAGTTAATACAAAAAGAACGTTTTCTCGTGTGAGAACATTAAAAATTGAAATGTTAATTGATGTTACTTAATCGATCTAAATTTGTAAAATATTTTAATTCAAGATTTCGATTTTAGTGTTAAATATTTTCAAAAACATTTTTGTTGATACTTTTATTAATATGGCTTAAATATTTATTGATTAAACTGCATAAGAGTATTTAAAACATTCATATCAAAACTGATATCTCTAGATTATATATATAATCAAAAATCAAAAATAAAAGACTCGCCCACACAATAAATATAGTATCAGATCCTTATGTATTCATAAATATTTGCTGGAAGCAATCAATTAGTTGTCCATATTTGCTATGAGAGAATCTATACTAAGGAATAAATTCAGTTAAGTCAAAATTGAATTAATTAAACAGATTAAATTTTTCAGATAATTTAATATGCAGAATCTATCGGAATAATCTATTCTAATTACAAACGTTCCAAAAGGTTTCAAGATATCCGATATTAATTCCATAAAGCTGAAAAAGGAAATCACGTATCTACCATAGGAATAAAGGTAACGTAGCCCAGTTTTATCTATAGGATTCTATTACAAAAAATGCTCCATTACAACGCCAAACATGTGCAAATAGAATTGAAAGTCACGTAATTTCCGATGTTATAATCTTTGGATCTTCGTGGAAACAACATCTTATATATTATCTTGCAGACATGATTTGATAGGTATGGACATGCGATTTAAGAGACTGATGTTTTGATCAGTATATATATCTTAACGATTTAAGGATGCAGTGGCCTATCTAGTTAAGCAATCTAAAGAATTAAGATTATTTTAAATTATATACAATAGGAAATAAAGAACACGCAAGTCTTTGTTCAAAATTGGGAGGACGTGGAATTTTTTTCCGAATAAAATGACCATTGCGTGTTATGGAATTCGCATTATTGTAATTGGAGATGTTTTTAACAATGACTCAGTATAATTAAATATTTTTCTGGTTCTTCTAAGAAGCAAACTATGCGTATAATTTAATTATTTTTTGCAATTTTCGAAAATTCTTTGTGCGGTATAAAAAGACAGCCGCGATATAAATTTCATCCTCGCTCGTGTTGTTCATTGGAAAATGATTCAAATTAATAAAATATTTTTCTTCTCTAAACTATCCAAATTCATCACATTATTTCAATTGAATAAATCAAAGTTAATCAATAAAATTATTAGCACCGGAATTAATTACCGTATATAACAAGTAAAAATAAAACGAATAGATACAACGAGAGTGTAATTCAGAAAACACGATAAATTTTCTGGCAAGCGCAACTTCTGCACTCATTCAACCTAAATACAACGGAATGAAAAATATTTAAACTCTAGAGTTAACTTTCTAGTGTCTGTCATAATGATGAGGATAGATGAGAGCAAAACTCTTAAAAATGGTTGATTTTTTTAAATATTTGTAGGAAAACTTAAATATTTTACATTCGAACGCAAAAATTTAACTTATTAAATGGCAATTATATGGAATTATTCTTGACAGATTATATATTTCAAAAAAACGTCAAACGTACGTTGATTTGATTCTCATTAAATGTTATATAATCATTTATATTTTATAGCATGTATATTCAACTTTTATTTTAATGTTTTAAAATACGATCATAATAATATAAAATTAAATAAATACTGATAATAATAAACTAATTCATAATATCAATTAATTAATTGTCAGTTTATTCCCCTTCTTCTCACTGCATAGAAACTATATTTAAAATAAGTTTATTATAAAGTCTCAATATATATAGCAACACATATGGTTCACATGAGGACGTAAAATGTATTTGTTCAATTTGCTTCGTTCCGTTTGTCTCTGTTGATATAATTTGTTTTGGTCCATTGTAGACAAACAATTAAATATAATAAAAACTAAGAATTAAATATAATAAACACTAAGAATTAAATATAATAAAAACTAAGA
>JAJNBT010073699.1:0-10962 GCA_028455955.1 Notopais sp. p TS-2021 | reverse complement strand
AATATATATACGTGTGTATATAAGAGAAACTATTAAGTATGCTGTATGTCGGCTGCAACTACTTTGAACTGTACTACATGGGAATTTAAACTACAACAGCCTTATATATATATATTAGATGTAACGGTTAAACAAAAATCAGATTTCTGGCATCACGATATTATTACATAGCATAATTATATGTATATAATTAGCTCGTATTAAGAAAAAATTCAGTAAAAATGACATATTTAGCCAGTGGAATTTTATAAAAGAAGTAAAATTGTTATTCTGAATTTTTCCAAATTTCAACTTCTTTTATGTTCAACGATTTTTTA
The DNA here is from genome assembly GCA_028455955.1 of Notopais sp. p TS-2021. Taxonomy (NCBI): domain Eukaryota; kingdom Metazoa; phylum Arthropoda; class Malacostraca; order Isopoda; family Munnopsidae; genus Notopais; species Notopais sp. p TS-2021. Next base: position 10,645 of record JAJNBT010073699.1, on the reverse strand, counting down.
TCTTCTCTAAAGTTTCAACTTGCTGAAAGTTTCCACTCAGTCCGAATAACTAAGTAGACACACAAAGGTGTTTTTTCTTGTAAAAACTTTTTGACGAATGCTATATACATTATGTAATTACACAGTTTAGGTACTTTTTCTGATTTACTTTTAGAATATAAGAATTATTATTAATGAACGTTTTTGTTGCATGAAAGATTGAATTTTATAATGAAGGGTGGGACCAAAGAATAAGTTAAATAAACCGTTCCTTAGTTTATTTATTAATTTAGGCCATTGCCATAATTGTTAGAAAATGTAAAAACTTCAATATTGGATAATTAAAATGAAATCTTTAACATACTAAAAGTAAATTATTTTGTTCACTGCTATTGGAATTAAATGAAACAATATTTCGACAACTAGCCAACTATATTTTCAAGATAATAATATATCTTTTCATTTTAAACAGTAGATATATATCTACTATTTTATTAATAATTAAAAGATATATTTGGTAAAAACAACACGTTTTAACAGTTCATTTTTCTCATTACGACTTTTGATTGGAATTCTTCTGTTTCAGCCTTGAAGGTTGATCGAAAGCGCTTAAAAGCCGAGAAATTCGACCTCTTGAACCAAATGAAGCAACTTTATGCTACCTTGGAGGATAAAGAAAGGGAACTCCGAGACTTTATTAGAAATTATGAACAGGTACAAAACCGACAACGTGATATTGGTTTCATTGTAACATGCAGAGAAAAGAAATTACTTTTATAGGTGTATATAAACCAGCCTGGGTCCCAGCTGACAACACTTTATGAATTTTGTTTCTTTTCTTTATACAATTAGAATCATTTACGTTATTGATTTTCTGCAAAATATTGTGTATTTGCATTATTAATATTATTCGAAACTAAATTAAAATCTATAATGGCGACTTCTACTATGTCAGACGATTAAGTAAACAATTCCAACCACACGTTAACATCGATTCGTCAACTGTTTCCTTTATCTAAAGCCGGAGATTTACTTTCAATCTGAAAAGATTTATGATTCTCTATCGATGCCTTTGGTCCAACCAAGAAAAATTAATTTGCTATAAAGGTTACAAGATTTTGTTCAGTACGATGCTTTATTTCAAATTGTGCTTTAATATTGAATGGCTTTAATAAAGCAACATTTTGATCATAACTAAACCATTAATCATATATTTCGATGTTATTTCTGATTCTGTATACCTTTGTATTAAACAATGCACACAAAATTAAGTTTTAACTAGAATTCATTTCTGGACTAAGAATTTTCTCAAAATAATAATGTGAAAGGAAATTCCCAGCCTCTATATCAAGCCGTGTCCCACGCATCGTGAAATTAATGCTATACTTTTGTGTTCCAGAGAATGAAGGATAGTGATGAATCTGTGCGTCAATTGACACAAGAACGAGAGGAGAGCGAACGAGAAAAATGGAATTTATTAAAGCACGCGCGAGAGGAATCGGAAAGAGCAGTCAACTTAGCTTCTCAACTAAACGCTAAAGATGATACCCTTAAAAAATTGGAAGAAGATCTGGAAGCGGTGAGATTTGCTTTGTTTTACAATAATAAAACATTTTGCCCATCATTTTTAGTAAATACATAATGGTGGATTTTGTTGTTCAGTATTTATTCGTCAATATATATATATAAAATGTAATATATTATTTGTATGCTACAAAATGAAATTAGAACCAATTAACTAATTGAGAAACGACATTTTATTTCCATGTAGATACGTAAACAATTTTCATTGCTGAGTCAGAACTACAATAACGACGGAATGATTAAAGCCAACGGCATTCCATCATATCGTTCAGCATTTACTCCCACCAGTTCTCCTCTACCGATATCGACGCCCACACCTTCAGTTTCTACTCCAACTTGTTCACCTTTGCCCCTTTCATCTAACACAAATGGAAGAGGTTCTTCAGCAGATTCGGGTGTTCGTTTGTCTTCCGACCGAGAATCTACTGCTAGTCACGAAGGTAGCGAATATAGTTCCCGTCTCATTATTGATCTCTTAATCGGCACCAGAATTAGTCATTTAATTAATGCTTGTCAATTAACTGTAATTGCTAATTTGTAATCAGTGTTCCGAGTGCAATATCTTTCACAAGTCAATTCAATACACGTGCATCTCTACATTATTCAAATTTCGATTTTTCCACACAATGTTTGTATATGATACGATAACTTCAACTACACGTGCAAATGAGAGATTATATTAGTGGAAAACCACTCATGATATTCTGTTTTCAAGTATAATATTTATATTATCATAAATCAGAATTATAATCACACTTAAATAAATCGATTTCAATATACAAAGAGAAGTTTTCCAGCTCACTTTATATAACCCGATACTCACATGTTTTGAAGAGTTAATGTAATCTATGTTCGGTCATGCATGTTAGCATTCATTTTTTCAGACCACCCAAGGAATATTTTTTCAACTACAAGTTGAACAAAATTTTACTCTCGGGAATCCTAAAAGTTGTTAAAGTAATTTGTTGAATTTTAATATAATTAGAGATAGTTGAGTATGTTATAGCCCCGTTTTGTCATAACTTTAATGACCTTTATATCAATATTTAGATAAAGTTTTTTAACAATAATGTTGCAAAACCGCTTGTTTGCAACACTTATGTATTTAAATTTAGTTTGTAGTTGTTGTTTTTTTACTCAATTATATGCTGTAGAAAAACGTTCTTAGATGACAAACTATGACTATAAATGAAAACAGGTGATACATTGACGATTGTTATATTTTGAGAATTTGTTTGTAAAAGATTGTTTGTTTTCTCAAACACTTTTAAGTTACTAGCGGTGACTAATAACTAGCAACTAACAAGTAAATTAATCCAAACTTTGGTTGGCGCAGTTTCTAGTTTGACGACAGCTGTTGAGAGAAACCCTAACCCTAATGGAGACAGTGACGGAGCGTCCATATGTTCCTCCACAGCAACGGGAGCCTCTTCTTCTCATTATTACTACTATTACTACGGCTGTGGGTTCCTTTGTCAGTTTTTATATAAATGTAACCTACCCTTATTACATGTACAGAAACATTCTCAAATCATCTCAGCTCTTATATGAAAACTTTACAAACTGCATGATTTTTAAAGACTTTAGATAATAAATTATATTCACCTTTACCCTAGCTTTCTTTTGTACACTGCACGAAATCTAAACACTATTTTGATTATAGTCTCTCCAGAGTCAATCTTTTCATTATGAACTCTTGCATTTTTGCTTATTTATGTTTTCTATAAATTCTGCCTTCTTCAGACAATTCTATACTACTATGTAGTAAAGGATCAATTTCTAATATACAACCCTATCTATATAGTGATGTAGGCGGTCGCTGAATGTTGTATTCACACCATAGTAAAGCATGAACATTCAAGAAAAGTAGAATAGATTTTAATGTTATTTTATTCATTAAAGTTAATTTGAACTGCTTTCAAGAAGATTTTTTTCATTGAAGGTGGTCCTGGAACACCTAACAAGGAAGGATCTTCAATAATCTACTCAAATCCATCTCTACTGAGAGATGACAGTCGATTGTCCTTAGCAAGATGCGATAAGTATCCAAGTAATGAGAATAATGGTGATGCTCTTGATAACTCTTCCTCCACTACTCCAGTTAATGGCAACACTGCATTCAGTCACGCTGTAGCAGCTCCTAACATGTCAGAAAAGTGAGAACTATTTAATATATGTAATTATTTACTGTAAACACTTCCTAAAACTTCTGAAATATAATTTTAATTAATTATTAAATGTAATTTATCGGAGATTTTTTAAAAAATATTTTGTCCTGAGATGATTCAAATAATGCAGATAACTGTAAAATTGTGTGTACTTTGTAGAGTACCAAATATAAATGGAGGTGTGCCTGGAAATCCGTTGAGTAGGTCAGCTGAACAGCTTTGTGAACGAATAGCAGAAGCTCAAGATATGATCCCAAAAGGTCGCGCTGGTACAATGACTTTAACACGCAAGAGCCACAAAACTGGAACTTGGGGATCTATATCCAGAGTATTTGCTCGGCAAAAGAAAAGAGCAGCAATCGATTCATCCGTTTATGATGGTAAGAAGACTAACAAATTACTTTAATTTAAGCTACTAAGTTACAAAATATTAAACGTTTACTGATGTCAGATTGGTAGCTTCTATTGAGCTCATCGTAATCAAAATATATACCTGTCTATTACTGAAATAATATTTTTATCATTTGAATTGTTACATTTGTAATATTAATTGAATGATATAGTGTTATCTTATATGATATATATATATATACTTGATATATTTGAATTCTATCGAGTATAATTTTCTCTTCTTCGAGGTGACTGTAATGAATCAAGTTCTGAAGATCTGTCCTTGTCTAATTCCTGTCCACAAATTGCTAAATCGTAGATAACTCTTATTCTGTCGACTTTCCTTACCATGTTTATATATAATAATTTTCAGTATTATTAACAACAATTTTAATTTACAACTAACATGATGCAATTACCTAAGAATATTAAAATTAATGATAGTTTATTGTTGAATATTGTTTGTTTTTTACGTTATAAATTATGTTATGATTGTAAAACTAACAATAATCCGTTTTATATCGTTGAAAAGAAGAAAACTAACTATAAGCCTGTTTTGCTTTTTCCTTTCCTTGCTTGTGATGTGGCTGGATTGTAGGTAATCAAGCTGATAAAAGATCTTCATGGTCCCCTGGTACTTCCCTTTGTGTTTCTCCTCTGACTGAAGAGAGCTATGCTGAGAAGTTGAGGCTTCTCGAAGAGGCACAGCACGTACCTTTAGAACGGTGGAAAGCTCAAACGGTTCTTGCCTGGCTTGAAATCACTCTTGGAATGCCACAATACGGACCGATGTGCGCTGAAAACGTTCGAAGTGGAAAGGTGTGTTTGCTATCAATAATTTACCGAATTATATTTGATATAATTATTATTATATTAAATACAAATAATTAAACAATGGATAATCAATAGTTTTTGATGAACAGGTTCTCCTGGAATTGAACGACTCAGATTTAGAAACCGGTTTGGGGATCACTCACATTTTGCATCGTAAGAAGCTTCGTCTCGCTATCGAAGAACTCAGAGATCCCAGAAAAAGACGGTTTCCTAAAATGTCTCTTATCAGTCACAATTGGGTCGCCACAGATTGGCTTCAAGGTTTGGGTCTCTCTCAATACGCAGATGCATTTGCAAAACACCTTGTAGATGGAAGGTTGTTGGAAACAATGACTAAGAAAGAATTAGAGAAGCAGCTTGGAGTATCTAGAAAATTCCACCAAGCATCCATAATAAATGGAGTTCACCTGCTCAGAATATTCAGATTTGATAGACAAGTAAGGGCAATGAGTAAAATAAATATATCATAGTACATATAGAGATTTGTGAACTCAAACTATGAAGTAGAAACAATTTACCATTATTGTATATAAAGAAGATATATTCAAATATTCTCAGTTTCAGGCGCTTAATATAGTTCAGATTTATTTCAATTTTATCTAATGACTTCCTATTTTCAGTTACTTACGGAGAAGAGAAGACAGTGCGAAAATGTTGACTCTGATCCTGTGGTTTGGACAAATTACAGATGGGTTCGGTGGGCAAGAGCAATTGACCTCACAGAATATGCTGATAATCTCAAAGGTAAATTTTCGTATTTCATGTAGTGAAAGTAAATTAGAGTTGTCGCTTTGCAATAGGATAATATCACTTAGCCTCCGTAATGACAATTCATATTCTTCATAAATACAGATAGCGGAGTTCATGGCGCCTTAGTGGTTTTAGAAAACTCATTTTCTGCTGATACAATGGCCACAGCACTAGGCATCCCCTCTTCTAAAAGTATAATCAGAAAACATCTGGCGACAGAATTTGAACATTTGATTTTACCAGCCAGGTAAATAGTAAATACCAGTACTGAATATAATATTGGTAACTATATATGTCTCTTTATAATGTACATAAAAGTAGAGTACAAACATAAATTGTAATATATTTGAATATTGCAGAAGACAAATGGAAGAACAAGCTCGTTTTGCCAAAATGGAAAGGAGAAGGCATGAAAAAATGGCATCTGGTGGCAGTTTAGGCAGATCTTTTGTTAGAAATTATGCAACTCTTGAAAGATCAGACAAGGACAAAATTAGAAATTCTTTAAGGGTAATCAATCATATTAAATAAAATATATTGACAGCTTGGCAGAAGACAAAAATAGCTAATTTCCAAAGCAAAAGTGCCTATAAAATATTTAATTTAATTTAATATAGTTGTTTTAATTTCTTTAACCCGTGTACATTTTACAGGGCTCACTCAGTCGAGCTTTTGGATTAAAAGTTCGCGAAGAAATTATGAACGGATCGAATTCGATAGAGCCAATATATGCAACTCCGAGGGGAATTCCTATTTCCATGCCCATACCACAATCAGGTCCCCCATCAGTCCCTTCACATAATCAAATATATGCTCAACACATTCCTTACGGGTGCCATGAAATGCCTAAGAGACCACAACCTGTCTATGGACAAGCTCCAATCGGGTGCTATGAGCCACCTAAGAGACCTCAACCGATTTATGGACAAGCTCCAATCAACAGTCACTTGCACCAACTAGGAAGACCGAGGTCCTCCGTCGTTCCTTCGTCTGTTGCTGCCTTCAATCATCGAGAGAACCACAGAAGAGTTCGAAGCATCAGTGACATCGAACACATCAGTACCGCTACTCCAGTTTAGCATAGGGTCCCGGGCCGTCAAAGGTTCCAAAGAACACCTGTTTACGAAATATTTTCGTAGAAAAGTTTTGTAATTTATTGTAATCACTCGGATTGATCTCAAACGTAGAAGCTTCTTCTTGTAATTGAAGCGAGAGTATCATAGAATCTGGATACGGAAAAATTCTTTCAAATATTGATTCTCAAAAATATGAAACACACAAATATCGCAAGGGAATAGAATGACCAAAGTGTAAATAAATTATATATTGTCAATAAATACCTATTGAAATATAAATTACTGTAATATACATGATATTTCGTATATACTATATAATATCAATAAGGTTCTATTACATGTTGAAGTACAAAAATACCTATTTATCAATAACGAAATGTATGGTTTGATTATGATAATTAATAAATTTCCTTGTTTAATAATGAAAATAATGTATAAAAGCAAATGAGCTTTTAAAATTTATTATACAAAATAAATAAGTTTAATATAAATAAACAGGGTATATATAGAAATTATCTATTTATGATTGTTAACATTTTAATATAAAATACAAAAATGGTCATTTAAAACTTCATTATGATCATTAACAATAAGAAAACTTAAATGTATGTCAATTGACCGTTAAAGAAAATGCGAACAATCATAAATAATTCATCAGCCTTTTTAAAAATTATTCCTGGGACCATTTTTCAGATCGAGTGAACTACTCTATAGGTATACAAATTTATAGAGGAAATGCGTGATATTTTACGAACATTTAAACGATATCCGTGTATGTTTCTTGAATGATAATTTGTTGATTTACTTAGTCTTGATTAGATGCTCAAAATTAAGCTAAATTATTCCTTTCACAATAAAATGCATGATGACAATATTCTCTAAAGTCACAGTATTTAGTTAATTTCAATATCATAAACTGTAATTTAAGTTTTTAACAAGATTTCAAAATATGATTTTTACTTTTAGCTCAACTGAAGCTATTCGGTTTCTAAAACGTATATATTCCTGAAGAATTTCACTGCGATTTATATATAAATTAGTTTGATTACGTTCTATTCTTGTAACAAATGTACAGAGATCTCTACATCTTTACCACAATTACTCCACTGAGAAAAATCGCTCCATAAATAATCACCAAAGAAGAATCTTTATTAATTTAATTATATTGTTAACAATTAAGAGCATCTTTCATGCCTATTTATAGGAGGGTAGTTTCTTCGGTGTATATATTTAATTCATATAGGTTTATAGTTATACAATGATTTGATTTAATCTTATATATTATATATATATATGTGTATATATCACCGATAATATCTCTATTGCGAACTCTTTTAAATTAGATTTTTTATATTGAATCAGTTATTCGTAATTGATTTCTCGAATTTATATGTAAAATATAATTTATCGCGCCAATGCCTTAACTTGTAAATATGTAATCTACGTAATATTCGAGAAAAAAACATAGTCAAGCATTTGTATAAAAATTGAACATTATTCCTACATTCACCCTCTATACACCCACTTAATATGTATTTACAATAACATTTATCCCTTGTAGTTTGTCTTACCAAAGATTTATATATATAGGTTTTGTCAAGGTGACATTGCCTATAAATAATTTTAATTACTACGTCACTGGATTGTTGATCCAAGATAGAACTTCCTGTTTATAAATCTTTGGTATTATTACCTTATTTATATCTCTTTGTGACAACAACAATGTCTTACAGAACAGTCATTCAATTATATTCAGTCTCCTATAAATACGTCACTCTATATTTGTTATTTATAGTATCGTAATACTTTCATAATGTTATAATGTTTATTAATAGTTTTAAGAGTACAGTATGTAACATTTATATATCCTTCAGTAAATAGACTAACCATTAAAGATCACTCATTTTTGTTTAAGTGAAGACAGACTTATTTTCATCACCATCACAGATATTCACTAACATCACAACTCGAAATAATTATGTTACTGTAAACTCGACATATTTTCACGAGACAAGATTACTAAGTTCGGGACCAATATAACCAAGCATTTTATCAATAAAACGGATTGAAAGCGAGTCCTAAAATTTCATACATGCGTTTTAGTAAGACCAAGAAAAATGGAATAATATATAATTCTCTATTTTAGATAATCTATTGATTTGAGAACAAAGATCGAGGTAGAAAAATATGCACAAAATGAGATCATCAATTTTGACTTGGTTTGGTAATCTGATTACACGAATATACGTTTAATATCGATTACGAACAACAAAATTATTCATTGAATCATTTAGATCCGTTTATATACTGGTCCATTATTTAACAAACCATTTTAGTTAGAAGTTTCAAGAATACGTTTTAAAACGTTATGCTTTTATGTATTATTGTAGTTATTTCAGAAAATGCATTTAGATACATAACTATGATAAAAAGCAGAAAAGAAACACATTTGACGATGGTTTAAATTTCAAAAACTTGAGTATCTGTAATGAAAACAAGAAATATGTGAACCAAACATAAATAAAGACAAACAAAAGTAAGTTCTTGTTACATATTTTGAGTTACTAATTAGTTATTTTACTATTAATTTAATTATATTTTATAATAACGAGATATGTTAATCAGGCACCATTTTATTTCTAGTCATAGTATTGTATAAGTTATTATCTTTGGAAGTGAAAAAGGAAACCAATCTTAATAGATGACTTCATTCTTATCAACATTAATTGCAGTAGAAATATTTTTTCAAAAGTTAATTAATATTTTAAAATAAGAAAATTAAAGGTTGGTTTTAAATATGCACTTCCATTATTTTTATGTGATAATAAAAAATATATTTTGTGTTCTCTGTATCTCTTTGTTAATTATTATTATTTGGTCTTATTGTTAATGGAATATTTTATTTATATTCGTTATTTCAAAATGGAAATTTTATAAATAGAATTTTATTTAATATTCTGTTTCATGTGAACCACTAAGAACGAAAACATAAAATTTTGGACAATGATAATTTTGATAGAACTTATTTGAGCAATTGTAATTTTTTTACAATTGGAAATACGATAAAAAATAATGCATTTATCTGAATAGAATTGCACTTTAATTTTATTAAATAAAATGATATATTAATATTATAAAATGTTCTTAAAATTAGTTTATAATAACAAATTCAACTCTGAAACAGAGTTACATTTTTACAAATATTAATTATTTCTGTGGGTTTTGTCTAGAATGCAGTGTGTTTAAAACAAGTTTTTTGACTCTCATGTGCGTTTGTAGATGTATCGTATTTTATTTTCTGATCCAAAACAGTTGGCTATAACGTACGGTCATTTTGAATAAAGAAATTAAAAATGTTTACAATGTTTTAATCCCAAATTTCATTTTAATATTAATGAGGAGCCCTAGGATTATTTAAGATTATCGTCAATGAATCTGGATACATCGATGACATCGGTGCTAAAGGATGATGGAATATATAAATGACTTAGAATAGCTTGGTTAGGGTAGGTTAAATCAGTTATTATATATAGGTCATTAAAATCGATTTCCACAAAAAACATACTGAGAATACTTGTCATATAAAGGTTAAATCGTGCATGACCCATTCATTGTACCAAACTTCAGAATTACACCATTTTCCACTATTTGAAACAAGCTGAAATAAGGTAAACTAGAAACTATAGTAATAATATCTGAAAGAACTAAGCCGATAATAATCATAATAGGAAATTATAAACTACAGGGTGTTCGGAAAGACACTGTGCATCTATTATTTTTATTAACATATATCGTAGAATGAGTATAAGGAGAATACGAAATTGGGGGTCGTTTTTGAAGCCAGAACCTCGGACGGGTCGAGTG
>JAJNBT010073432.1:0-10379 GCA_028455955.1 Notopais sp. p TS-2021 | reverse complement strand
AAAAAAATTAAACATAAAAATGGTTTAAAAAATATTACTTTTTAAATTTCCCGAAATCCCAGGATTTACATTTTGGCGGGAAATGAGAAGCCCTACTACCCAATGTTTCATTTTTGAAAATTTAGTTCATGATAAATAATAAAAATTCTTGAAGTATCGGTGAATCAATATTTTATACCGATATATCGGCACGGGTAAATTAACACTTTTTACCGATACCGATACATAGCATCATCAATTCTCCACACCTGTCGTTATTTTCAACACAATTATTGACACAAAATTATCTATTTAATCCAATATATACTGTACTGTATTGTCACTACTTATAACATATAAATAAATGCATTGGTCTACACATCGATAAGTCTATATATCATCTAGTGTATTAATATAATTTATACATATTAATGTGTTTATAATAAAAGATTTAAAATTGAAATGCTATTTATCTATCTTATTTACCTGTCCGGTGCAAGTAATCGTTAATTACAGGTACCGTAATCCATTCCATGCTAAGAGATCCTGTGATGTCATTTAAATTTATGTTATGTAAATTTCTTAATGTTTCTGTGATTTTTAGTCCAGTCATCATATAGAATTAGTGAAGGCATGTTGTGCTTCAATTGTATCGTGCGCGCACTATCGTCGTGTTCTCTACATGTTTTTACACAGCGAAAACGCTAAATTTAATAAGTTCATGGGTCACGTACGGGTTTTTGTATTTAGTAAATATAAAAAATAATTAATTTTAAATTTCTCTTACCGGATTTAATAGAAAAAAACGCATAAATTGATCGCTTTGCGCTGTTAACAAATGGTCGTAAATTAAAACTTACGTAAAATTAGCGAATTGTCGAAATTTATCGCTTATTGTATTTATTTTTAATGTAGATATTGTTAATGAATTTAGTTGATATCATCTATGTTCCGTAAAATTTATTTTTAATACGTAATCTATTTATTAAACAAATGTTAATTAAACAGTTATTAGATTTATTAGATGCTAGACAAATATAAAGTAAATATTTGGAAAGCTTAAAGCTTGATTTATATCATTTTGTTTATTCAGGTCGTCATGTAGATAAATATATTGTTTTATTAAAAAGCAGGTACAAATCTCAAGTATTTACATTTAAAAACAGGTCGCTTATCTACTTTAAAATCTCGATTGTATCATTTGTACCGCAATTCGTTCTATATTCGTTGCAATATTCTTTTAATTTTAACACTGGAAATTGAATAAAGAATTAGTCTTTATTGTATTTGAATTCAAAATCATCGCTGTTAATTGTAAAATGTTTAAAAATAACTAGATATAAAGTATTGTGAGAGAGAGAGAGAGAGATCCACTCTCGCGGGGATATTGTTTGAGATTCGAATAGAAAAACATACGTAATTCACGGCTTAAAAACTATTTCTGTATAAATTGAAATGTTTTTGATGCAAAGTACCGTAATATACTGGAGGCAGTTTGCAATATTGAAAGGGTTAAAAATTGCAACGAAGGGTCAACTTTACTGTTAGTTGCACAGATAATTGAAGGTCAAATTAGGTCATCAAATGAGTTTTTATCTATTGCAAACTAGATTCTTAGTATAATGTTTGTTACTGAATTTTATTTACGATATTAGATTTTTCACGCATGGGTGAACTAGACTGTTGGACCGAGAGTTTTCGAACCATGTGTTACCGTACGGTAGATTGTTTTTATGTTTTTAGAGTAATTTCATTATCAATAATATTGTAAACGATGAAGACTTATTGCTCGTATAAATAATAATTTAAAGGCCGTGCATGTTATATTTGAAGCTATTTATCGATGATTCTCGTTACGTATCGGTAATTTATTTTCGTGTCATAACATCATTACGAAATATGTTACGGCCGAAATGGTGACTATTTATTTTTGCAATAAAATGATGAAATTTCATGGATTTTAACTAATGAATGACTCGTCACTTCACAGTTTACGATGTCCTCCAGAACCAAACTAAACTATTATGAAATTGCGAATTGCAAAATTACTCAAAACTTTGAGTAATTATCATACCTTTTCGAGTATTTTTAGTTTACTTACTATTTGTAAGTAACAAAAGATGTTTTTTTGTTCAGGGTTAAATTGATTAGCATATTTACGATTCATCGTCACACCAATACAGCGTGAATAATATTCCTACATTTCGGTCATATATAAATAATAGAACCTACGTGTGAAGTTTTAAGAATGGAAAAGAAGACTAATCCATCGAACGGACGAGAAAGTAATAATGGGTCTTCCTTCTTCGATAATGGAGATCTTTGTACGTCTATCTTGGTACCTTATCTGGCAGCTCCTTTACCCATAGACCTCGATAGTCTGGACGAGTCTTCGCTGACTACTTGTTGTCACGTCATAGGAACAAACTCGTCGAAATCATTCGTTAACAACCCTCTTCGATTATCGGGACCCCTATTACCTCCTGCGGACCCGAAGTCCCCCGTCCCTAAATCACGCCAGCAAAGGCATAATAAAATCAAGAGGAAACCTACAGTTGTAAACAAGGTACTTAGCCTTCACCCGGTGGCAATTCTATATTATGTAGATTGTAGATAGTAAGTTAGGTTTGTTACTAGAATAGATTGTAGTTGCTAGGTTCCTAGGCGCAGTAAAAATCGTAATCTAATGTAAAAAAGTAAGGTGTGAGTTGTATAAAATATCAATCAATATAATATCTTTATTTAATTATATATTAACCATCGTTTATGAAGCAGTTGTATACGTATTAATTTCTCTCTGAATACTAGAGGTGCACCGATACCAAAATTTGGCCTTGGCCGATACCGATACCGATATATCGGTGCACCTCTACTGAATACCCATAGTGATATTGTCCCAAAGAAAATATATTGTGTACCGTACATTCAAATATTTATGCAGATAATTACCAAATCAAATATTGTACATAAACTGGATGGGTAAACAGATTTATATGAATAGACTCTTGTTTTAAACGCAAAATTTAATTGCTTTATTTGACGATAAAAGAACCGTTTCGACTTAAATTGATACTGTACCTTGGTTTGAGGTTTTCTGCCTTCTTGAGTAAATGTTTGTTCTGATTACAGTACAAAGAAACGGTAAATGAGATTGGTTATTTATGAAGATACGAATGATGATTAGAAATTCTTCGTGTCTCTTTCAAAAATTTAAGTTTTCCTACGTTTAATATTGATTAGCTTTCCAAAAATTCTTATGAATTGAAATATAATTTCAGGAGTAGTTGTGATATAAAACAGTTTTACCTGAGCTTATGATGCGGAATTATTTTTAACGCACTTTATTATGCTTGATGCTAAATAAATCTATAATTTCAGTATTGTGAGGAAATGAATGGAGTGAATGAAGCAGCAAACAGTCACCCAAGAAGCGCACTCATTCATTCGATTCAGCAAGAAAACAAACATATTAGAGAACTTCAGAAGGTATTTTATCTTTTATTATCATTTTTTGCACGTTACTTAAGAAAATAAAGTTAATGTAAATTTTATCAAAAATTTCATTTAATATAAAAATAACCACAGCTTAATACAGTCTTGTGTTAAACCCAATGTATGTTATGGTTTAGTTAATGTCAAAACGAAGTGTGGTAAAATCAGAGTTTATTATAGGTCATTCTGGATCCTTAAAACTGTTGACTCTACTTATCAAATATATATAATTGCATTGGTCGAACAATATTTTTTAATTTAGTCACCATTCGATCATTTAACTTTCTAACTTCTAAGGGAGAAGTGATGGTAATTTCAAGAAACTCGGAAGTGGGGAATCTATTTACTGGTCACAAGTGGAAGAACTCGTGTACGAAATTTGTCGATTATTAATAAATTAATAAAATATATAATCTTAACTCTGATTTGATTTTAAGTTGTTAATATAAATATGAATTTGTTTTGCAGGAAAACAGCGAGATGCGTTTGGTTTTAGAGGAACATCAAAACATACTGGAACTAATCATGATGAAACACAGAGATCAAATTAAGAAACTTATATCACTCAATAAAAAGAAAAATAAACTGCCTGGAGAAAAAGACCAACAGGAATATGAATGCCAAGTAGGTTGAATTTTAGTCTTATAATCGATAGCGTTAAATATTATACACCAATAGAATACCGTCAATCTGTGATGTACACCAATGAGAAATTGAGAATTAATTTGGCGAATCTAAAACTTAGCTTAGCCTTTATTTAAGTGGCACTGTAAAGTTACAAGATTAGGTCACACTTAGATTAAAGTTGTTGTTTGTTGCGACTGCTCTTCGTTGATGGTTTATTGAATGATCTTGATTCAGATTGCGTCTCAAGTCGAGCAAATCCACGAAATGGTCGCGGTGATGAGAAAAGCAGCTTTACTCAACGAAAATGAATATTGTCAACAACAACAGGTCATATCTTCGCTTAGAACAGAAAATATGGTAAGCCCATAAGTAGACATTTTCACAGTACAAAGAGTGTGTTTTATTCTATGGATTAGATTCTTGACAAATTAAATTAAGTTTTATAATTAGATACGGTACATAGGTAGATCAAATATTCTAAATTTATTACTAATTTTATTTCAATAAGCTTTACATGAGCTAACGATTACGTTAGAACGTATAAAAACTAAGCTCTACTTCTTCCTTGTCAAGACACCGTGGAATTTAAATCAATCCCACTAAATTAATATGTTGGTTGCCATTAGGGTCTTCGAGAAATGTTGCAAATAGCTCAAAGAAATGGATCCGTTTCAACTGGAACAGAAGCCTCGACACAGACGGAAGACTGGAAAGATGATTATCACGAGGACGATTGGAGCCCAAATCACGAAATATCCAACAATCATTTAGGACCTATGAATGGAATCCAGGAAGAACATTCTTCTTGATAAAAAGAAGACATTTTATTTAAATTGTTAATTATTTATATATACGGTACCTTTAAATATACGGTACCTTTAAATATTCTTTTTTTTGGTTTATTATTTTTTTATTTTTTTCCGAGATACAATTTTGTTCGTGGTTTGTGTTCATCCCGAAACGATTTTTAGAAAATTCTGTGGATTAAATCTACTTGAATGTGTTTTGTTGGTCTAAAGATAACAAATATTATCCTCACAAATGTGTTTAAAATCTAATGTATCAGTTAGAGTTTATGTCCTCAAGCTAGTCAATGTGCGGGCCAAAGTTTAGCATCCAAACTGTCGCATGAAAAGAGATTACAATGCGTCAATTGACCAGTTAGGTCCTCAGGTTTGTACAGCTATCATTTCTTTAGGTTAACTCAATAATGACTGGAACCTATATAAAATAATATCTTTAAGAACCTTGAAGTCTCTACACAAATTTTCATTTTAACTATCTGCTACGATCACAAATTAACCAATACATAATCCGTTGTATGTTAATTGTAGCTACGTAACCCGAAGTTCTGACTATTTATTATATCTAATAAATATGTTACGGGAAAGAATTATTTAATGGATTGTTTTAATCTAGTTTATTTAAGTAAATAGAACCTTGTCCTCAATATCGTTGGTGTTTGTTTCACCGTCATATTCTTTCGTGTGTCAAGCATTTACTAATTTGAGAAATTAAAATATTTGCGGTCGTTAGACCTGATTTACTTGCCATTTGGAGCTAAAAATTGGTTTTCCAGCAGTGACATAATGAAGCTTTATCGAATTAGAAAAGTATAACTAGGATTTATAATACTAACATGTCATTATTTTATAATGCTATGTAGAATCTCTTTAATAAATATGCGATTAGATATTTTCTCAAGAATTCTATTATTTCTTTTCAATTGTATGATTATACGTGAATTTAGTCCACTTAATCTTCCCTTAAGTGTTTGTGGAGTATTAGAGTAGTTAAAAGTATGTGCTCTTCAGAAAATATTTTTAACTAGCTTTATTTTTTTAAGATAAATTTGACAATGATAATTATAGAAGTGACATTGTTCACACTATTGTATTAAATTTGCTGCAATATATACTTGTATTTTTAACTGTGGATACCAGGTTGATCAACTGGTAACACTTTAAAAATCTTTGTTTTTCTATTTCTGAACAAATTTTGATTATAAAGTACGAGACTGTTTTGGAAGTATGTCATAACCTGCCATTATGTATCAAGCAGTTTTATTTGGTCTTCCTTAGTCTGTTTGTAAACTGCTCAGTGTTTAGTTAGGATTTTTGATAAACTCGTGTTCGTTCATTCTCGAATGCGAACATGCAATTTTGTAACTAAATTTATATCGCCATTGAGGGTGGTGTCAAGCTAGCATGCATTTTTACACAAGATTATTGACAAATTAGGAAGAAATCTCCACGAGTATCAATTTTACTTCCAGTGAAGACTCATTTTCTTCTAAAAATTCTAATCTAGTTTATTAATTTCAGTATTTCTATTTATACTCACCATTACTGTGACCTCTCTTAGTGTTATATAATTTAAAATTGATTCTTCCATCTGCTTTTAAGAATGACATTGACTCCGACCTGACCATTGAGAACCTTTATTGATTTTATTCGTTAAGCCAACAATTTATATTATTCGGTACCGTACTTTGTACGTAAAATTTAATTGAAGTACAAGAGGTTTGTAGAACTAATCATATTAATTACTAAATAAAAGTTATTAGACTTTCTAATCTTAAAATATAAATGGTATATATGTATAATAATATGTTGGAACAGACATATATATTGATTTATGTATTTAGATTACGATATTTTAGTAGATCTGATTACGTTGTTTCTATATTTGTAAATACTGTAATTGATATATTTTTACATTTTTCCACCTAAAACACGACGTAATCTCTGTATCTTCGTAAAACATTTCTAGTTAATTTAAATAATTATATGAAAATAAAAAATAAATTCTAGCTAAAAGGTTTTAAGGTTAAGATTTTCATATATATACAGTGAAAATGACAAATTTTAAGCTATATTAAGCGAACACGAGTGATTCATACAATTGAAAACCTACTTTTTGACACTATATCTCTTTGCAAAGTCCTAAATCAAAGACTACTCCGCCTTCTCTAGTAATATCGTGTACATAACAAGCTCGTAGATTTAAATACCCTACTATAATGTGTACATTTTTGAAACCTTTTCCAATAAATTTATGTGATTTTTGATGGTACATTTTTGTCGTTCAATAATAAATCCAGCTTTGAATTTCTAGAAAATGTGAAATCTGGGAAAATTATCACTTAAAAAGTAACTTGTAGATTATACTGTATGTATTTTTGGCCTGTTCATTCAGTAAATATTTATTCCCAACCTTCAACGATTTACATATTGTACATAAGATAGTTTGTGTGTAAAATTGTAGTGATGCAATCAAAACGAATGAATTGTGACATTTTCTAAAATATATTTATGTGCTAATAAAAGTAACGGGTTCCGTATTTTTGAAGGTCTGCATCACTCATTTTTACCATTACAGATCCGATTATCTGTCGCATGTCGAAGCGACAAGTTTGGCCCCTATTTTTATATTAATGAATGCTTAAGTTTGTTTCTTAAAGCAGTAATTCCTGTTTTGAATCAATAAATTTAAAAATAAACAATCTTTTTACTTTTCAAACTAGAGGTAGCCCCATTATTAACTCGGAAGCAACTGTAGGAAAACTAATTATCCACTTTTGTATTCCAATGTAAAATATTTGGACATAATTGTTATTTTAGAGATTAAATGGACTCTGGTGTTGATCATCGGGTGAAGGTCTCTTTATTGGTGGATAAAAATTCCGATCCAGATCGGTTTTATAGTGCACAGGAAAATACGCCTGTTGTCAGATATATATATTTCGCAATTAAAATCCATTTAATATCTAAAGTAAAAGAATTTGTTCATAATCGCTCACTGGAAAACGAATTATATAGTTTAAACTTAATTCTAAATACATTTATAAAGTGTGTCCTCAAGTCAAATACTGTACCTACATTGACTTCTTCAAATCCCAAGTACTGTACATGAGATTGTATAATTTAGGTCACCCTATTAGTTTTTTCATAACTTTATTAACACAACAGATAACTGGTGTATTTAACTAACATGAATCAGTTTCAACAAACTGAAGGATTTGTATTTTTAAAATGGGACATTCAAATAAGAAGAAGAAAGTAATATTTATAAAAATTATTTATTTGTGTATATAATCACTGCAAATATATTTTAAAACAGATTTACGCATTATGAATGCTGTCATTAAATACAATATATATATTTAATCAATAATCTGCCGCACTATTCGCTAGGTAATCTTTTCTTCCGATTCCTGCCGCTTGTTTATTTTGCATGGCTTCGAGTCTCGGACACGAAGTAATTCTATGTCCCAAACCTCCACAATACGAGCAACCCTTTTCTTCGGCAGCTTCAGTTTCGTTGGAAACCAAAAATTCTTCTTCTGTACCGCCAAGCATACCGAGGAACGCTGGCACCTGCCAAAGTTTATGGAGGATAAACTAGGTTCAAATATTGGAGGGAAATTATTCGTGGTGGATAAAATATTAGATTAATATATATTTTACTGTATTAGCATTTGTAAAAGAACACAATAACGGCCCTCCAGGGAAATTGAGATTCCCCTATCATGGTTTTCCTGTACTGTAAATGTATATATTTGCAGTTAATTTTGTATGAAATATATTTAATAAAAAGAACAAGTCATAATATCGGAAAACATTATTTTGGTCTTTTACAGTTTCAGGATGAGAACGAAACTTTCCCGAGCATTAATTACATAAGTCATTTTAAGGTTAATCGAAGCAATTAAAATATGCGACATCGACACACGATACATTATTAAATTACGATATTTGGCTTAAACAGTTTTTATGAAATAAATAAATTTTTATTAAATTTGGAATAATAAATTAGAAGAATAGTTCCGTGTGGTAGAGAATAGGGATATGTTATTGTTCGTTTGCCCCCAATATACTGTACCTTTTGTTTTGATTCCATTAGCAAAGCTTTCAAATCGAGAAGTACAGATTCTTCGTTGGATTTATTAATGAAAGTAGTCGATACTCCACTCATGCCAGATCGGCCAGTTCTGCCAATACGATGTACGTAATTCTCGATATCATCGGGCATGTCATAGTTAATGACATGTTGCACACCGGGAAAGTCCAAACCTTTCGAAGCAACATCAGTAGCCACCAAAACATCCTTTACTCCTTTCTAAAATAAATTATTATAGGAAAAAAGATTTGATTTAAAAAAAAGAAGACTATTCTTTAAGAGCTTCCAAGTGTACCAAAGCCAATAAGATGATAAACACACAAGATGAATACCGGTACCGTACCTGAAAAGCTTGGACGGCTGCAGATCGCTCCTCCTGATCCTTGCCTCCGTGGATAGCCGCGGCAGTGACTCCTTTGAGGAGTAAATATTCTTGAATTAGATCCACGTCTTGTTTCTTCTCAGCAAATATCAATACGGGAGGAGCAGTTCTATTTAACAGCGTCAGAATATGAGTCACTTTCGCTTCCTGAAATACGAAACGTTAAAACTAATTCCAATATAATTTTTATACAAAATCTTTCATTTCGAATAATTTTCACTTGCCAGTGTAGATAATAAAATACATAATCCACTGACCTGCTTAACATATTCTACTTCTTGTATGACATTCATAGAAGCAGCTCCAGCTCGACCCACGTTCACTGTGATCGGTTTGACGAGTGCCGATCTGGCAAAATTCTGTATCTTCTTGGGCATTGTAGCTGAAAATAACAGAGTTTGCCGTTGGGCTTTGAAATATGAATAAATGGTTCTTACATCCTCTTCGAATCCCATGTCAACCATCCGATCGGCTTCATCCATTACCAAATATCTGAAAATAAATTGAGTAGATCATATGAAAATACTAAATTTATTATAAGTAAATATAATTCTAGATGCAATAGTCCTAATTCCAGCCACTGTACTGAACATTTGAACCATAAAAACTAATAAGTTTCAATATTTGAAATAATTTATAATTATGAATTCGTAAATCAATTTATTACTTTTCATATGAGTATAACTACCAGTAATCAATAGATATGATACTGTATTATATGCAAAATTACCCTTACTTACCTACACACATCCAGTCGAATCATTTTTTTATCCAACATATCCATGAGTCTACCAGGAGTAGCTACCATAATGTGAATTCCTCTACAAAATAATAAAGATTTTAAGTTTTCTATAATGCAAACTAGCTGCACTGCATCTTATTCAACAAATAAATTCAGAGTCTATCCAATGTAATTATATGCACAGGTAGTGATGCAACTCAAAAAAAACACGCGCGTTTTTTTTAAAAAAAACGCGTTTTTTTTAAAAAAAACGGG
>JAJNBT010073165.1:0-10769 GCA_028455955.1 Notopais sp. p TS-2021 | reverse complement strand
TAATGACTATAACAAAACTACTGGAAATGAATCGTGTGATAAATAATAAAAGAAGTTGGACAAGAACTGTTTACGGAAAATACAATGATCAAATAGGTCAATTATAGGTGATAGATATTGCAAGTTTCCAATAGAATTAAAGCTGCATAAACATAAATAAGATATTGCATTGATCATAAATAACTTTGGCAACCATTTTTCTTGACTTGATAAGATTAAGTAATATTTATCAATAGAAAATTCTTTTTATTTTTCTGAGATTGAACTTCAATATTTAATTTATAAATTGAGTAATTGATAATGAATCGTAGTTAAACTGAATAATATTCTACTTTTATTTATATTTACTGTTAAAAAATCAAAGATGAATCAAATCAGTTAACTACTTTCTAATATATAAATAAATCAAAATGTGATTTATTACAATCAATTTGATTGTTAACAATGATATGGAGATTCCATACATACAATAATATGGAAAACAGTTAAGATAAACTATAAGAAAACAATCAATGTTCAGGATTTGCCTATCGTAATCATAACTTTAAAATTGCCTGATGCTCACAGACGTTGGTAATATATGGAAGTTCATATAATTATTGCTTTAATATATTATTATTTGCACTATTTCTTCATTTCTCCAGCGATTACAATTCATATATGAAGATGATAATTATTCAGTTATGAAATATATGAATTCGAGTTCATAAAAAATACAGTTGAATTTTCAACAGAAACTAGAATTCATCAGGAATCTTTCTGAATTGAAATTTTCCGTTTTTTATTTTAATTGGCTATATCTATATATAGTAAATCCGAAGAGAGGGCAGATGTAATCCCGTATAACTGCATGCATTTCTGAAAGTACATACGACGACTATGCTTGTGAAAGTCGATTCTATGCAACCGAGACGAGGGCGCATTCAAAAGTCACGTATGAAAGAGAAGAATAAATAATCAAATTGTATTGAAGAGATCCCTCCACACCGGGTTCTAGTTAGATTTAGGGGAGCATCATTTTACAGAATGCAAATGAGCAGTTTTTTGTAAAGCCAATTAGTGTGAATAACTGTACTTTTTAACTGCAGATAGACCAACTTACATCGTATACATCAAAGACAGGGGTAAACTGTAATAAATTTTAAAAATTAGGGGTAACTGATGGTTTTCCAACGACAATTAATCCTTTATTAATTGGAATTTATCGGTTTCTAATTTGTTGGCAGACGATTCGAATAAAAGCATTCAATTTTTGAGCTTCATTTTCCACCCTCGAAAAAGACATTTATCGATGCTATATTGCGTTCTCCCCAATGTCACTGCTCCTATGTGGAAATATTAAATATTTATCACTTTAATTCGTCTAATAATTAATATTTATTATCCATAATATAAAGAAGGTGGATATTGGGTTTATAATGGAGGATAGAAAGTCCCTCGAAATTTCTCCATGTTTACACGAGAGAATAAGATTATTTTGTAGTATTTCTTAATTTTCGTGCAATCCTGCACGCCATAGGATCATTTCATGAAATTTGGTGAAAATTCAACAACAGATTTTAATGTCCGGTGTAATATAATATAAGCTTGAAACAAAATAGCGATGACGTCACTATTTCAACACATGTAATGAAAATTCCATTATCTTAAAATTATTTATTTTATTCTTAATGAAAAAAACCCAAATCATCAGTTTTTAAAAATAAACTTAATCAAATTGTATTATTTCATCAATATATATTACCTTGAGAATTTATTATATAATTACATGCAGTTCATTTATTGTATTATGAACTATAATTGCACGTTACGTTAATAATATTTCTCGAGCGAATGTTTCGTGTTATTCTCAAAGGGATTTTTTTTCTTTCAGATCGTTCATCTGGTAAAAGATGAACCTACGTACGAGAAAATTCCCTTCTCTGCACCCCAAGTACGTCCAGTGTTTTGTTAATGTTTTATTATTGTTAAGGGAAAAAAGGCGCAGTTATATTAAAAATAATTGGCTTTAATTGGTTTGATATAAATGATTTTGTGACGGAATATTATCGAAATTAAATATTAATTATCGGAATAAGGAATTGTTACATCAACGAAGTCGAATTCCATTGATGTTTGTTAGAAATTAAAGGCAGTCATTGGTGAATAACATTTTCGATGACGTTAGTCGAATACAAAAATTGTATATAGTTCACACCAGAAAACACCTAATATCTAGTAAATTTAATTTATTAATTCAAATGTACATTTTTTATTGGTTTTGATATTAATGTTTCATGACTATATAAAATATAAAATATTGTATCACTAACCAATATATGTTAGGATAACATTATTTCTGCATGGCAATTTTAGTATTCTCTTTTATTCCTCTAGCATCATTCGAACAGTGAGATTATTCACTCGCGCTACATAAAAATGGTAGTAAAATTCTGCAGAAATAACTTCTTTTCTTCTTATAGTTATATTATGAACACAATATTTATTTTCTATGTCAGCCAAATATTCCTAGTGTTAAATTATGACTTGTCAAGTCAGAAATAAATATTCAGCATCCACCTAACTTTATAATTTGGTGAAAATCTGCTTTTTAGAGAGAATATTATATTTAATTTGTCCACAAGCTTTTAATACAATAATTGTGCTTATAATAAATAAATGTCAACAATTCGTTGAATTGATTTTGCCACATTTTGAGTATCGATGTTTTATATAAAATAAGTTTCAATATTTTTCATCCCTAACAGAATTGTCATGTATAAAATGACGCCTTTGATAAACTGAAAATATAAACGTAGAATAATTCAAGTAGAATATTTGAATTCTGCTTTGCCGATACATTTTTCAAAGATCAGATTTCTAAAAAAATAATCAACGTTTGCCTCTTCAGTAAACTGATATTTATTAACACTAGATAGATTAATAACTATGTGAGATCTTTGATGTTAAAAATAGTGCTTGATTTAAACTTTCAATGAAATAATAATTACTATTGTATCCTGTAGTTAATATTATTTATATACAAAAAACTCAAAGTTGTTCAAATTTTATTCTTTTGAGAAAATAGAAATGCAGTAGAATTACTTCCAAAAATGACATTTTTTCTCACACGTTTCAAAGTAGCTTCTTTAGGGAATTAGGAACTCTAGTCTGCTATACTGTAGATGGTTTAATGAGTTACTCAGTGCAACTGAAAGCTGCTCAAAATGTTCAAAATTCAGCTTTAATCTGTAACCTTTGGAGCAATTTGAGATTCAAACTTTATTTCACTGTTCTCTCAAAATGCGGAAACTCTCACATTTCATGTTCTCTGCAATATAAAACCTGCAAAGGATTCAGTTGCTAATAGAAGTCTCTTGTCATCTTACAAAATCCTTCAAATATATAAAAAATTGGTAAATATTTTACAATTCATCCTTTGGCTAAAACATGATTTTTCATGTTTAGGTAGAACGCAAAATATTGATAAGAATCTTTTGAACATTCCAAATAAAGATTGCTTAAATTGAATACAAAAAAATCTACGGGAATTGGATCTAATATTTCACTTACTTTCTATTATACATTGATGATGCAAATTTTTATTGAAAAAAAAATATGTTACAAATAAATTATAAAAATCTGCCATAGTATCTATCTCCATCGATATTATTAAACTTATTAGTATATGTATATATAAATGTCTGTCTGTGTGTATGTCGCTAGCTTCAAATTCGCTGTACGTATGTGCAGTATGGATACACAATATAAATATAACTATGCATTAGGAATACGCAGTAAATGTGCATAGTGAACATAACCATAATAGATATTCAATCAATGATTCATATATGCAACAATACATTAATGACTGCGAGTATATACTGATAAATTGTAATTATTCTATGGAAAGTTAAATAATTTATTTATCAAAATGTGGTTATTTTCAACATTTTGTAAGCGCAGTATTTTATGTTATAAGCTGCTTAGTTCTTCATATTTTAACTGAATTATAATATTTGTAATAATTGATAGCGACTAATTGATAAAATAATATTTTTATTAACAACAGTGTGGTCACTATCGGAATATTAATATCAGTTATTTTATAGTTTAGACTGAATGAATATCTTCCAAAGCTGTTGTTATTATGCTGAATTATTGAATAAAATTCCATTCATATAATGCGGAAAAAATTATTGTGCGCTAATGGGTTTAGAAAACGATAGAATAATATCTGCTCCAAAAGATTCCTATTTGAAATAATACTAAAAGCATGCGGGAAAGATTTCAACAACGTCTTTATATAATGTTGTAGCGAGCCTTTATTGTAGTTTATCTAAATTGTAAAATAACAATGGCAAAATAACGTATGTACTTTATCTGCAAATCTCTATACAAGGTTTCTCATTTTATATAAATTTCGTTACTTATAGCCGAGGAAAATGTTTATATGTTGTCACTTGATTGGCGTCAATTGTCATTTACACCCAGTGTTTATTAAAATAATGCGAGAAAAAGGAAAAAAATGTTTATCCGTTGGAAACAAATGTTGCTTGATTTTGGTAACATTTTTTGAATATATATTTTCACAATGAAACACGATGACATTTCTGCAGTGCTATAGGCTAACGAAACAATTCGACCAATAATTATTAAAGGTTCTCTATATATCGTAGAGAATCATTTCAACAAAGTATAGTTACACCGGTGAACTTTCGGATATTTTATTTGGTATAACGGAAATTGTGAATAATAGATGATTTACCGGGGAATCTGTTTCGCTTTTGCACCACCTGCAACAATGCAAGGGAGTGCAATCGAATGTAAGAAATGCATTTCGTTTCCAAAAAAAGGTATAACCATTAAATTGAGATTTGGAAATAATTTATATAACAGAATGTTTCTGGTTCTCTCAAATATTCAGCGCTATGTTATAGAATATAGAATATTGTATTTATTATATAAATATTGTACGTTGGAGTCTTTATAATAAATAGACAAAATATATGTTCTATAGTGCACCAAATAAGTTTAAATATTGAAAAATAATAATTCATATTAGATGCTATTTAAATTTAATTTTATATTTTCTGCAGATTCGAAACTAGAAAATATTTCAACTTTTATGTTTTTCAGTAATTTAAAGTGAACCATTTCGCTTTTCTTTTATTTGCAATAAATTAAACTTGATAGTAGCCCAAGTTTTAATCGAATTTTAAGAAATTAGAATTTTATACAACGAAAGTATCTATAAAATATTTCATTTAATTATCATTTTTTTAAATTAATTTCGATGGTAAAAATAAATATTTCAATTAGACGGTCTCTAAGTATCCTTAAAACCCGTTAGTTTATTTTTCTGGACATCATAAAAAATCTCTCAGGAATTACGGGATATTGAAGTAACTTGCTTGTAGTTAAGATTAAGTCCATCACTCTCAATCATTGCTCATTTAAGCTGTAATTTTTCAAAATTACGCATTATAATAATTTGGTTTATCTCCAACACTACACGCATTAACGCAGAAATGCACAATTTACGCAGATTCTTGAAAATAACGAATTCGTATAATAGATTAGAGAGAGAAATACGTGATAATTTTGTAAATATTAGATTTATTGTTTATGCATGAGGGAAGATTTCACTGCTATGCCTCCACTATCCCGTAGAAAATCTCTATTTAGAAAGTGTGCAACAGTTTCCCATTATTGGTAACCGATAACTTCCACTAATTGTAATAATTAGCGCCATACAATGTAGCGCGCAGGTCGATTCGACCCCTGAATTGTTCAACAAATGTATCGCAAATGAAAATTCCACGATGATTCAGGACCTCACATTCCGTTTATCTAAACTATAACATAAATAATTATTTTCAGTAGCTACTATTATAACTGATAGATAAAATTAATAGTAGGTATTGTACTTAGTATTCTTTATCGTAAGTACCTACGTGGTCCTATCGTATATACAGAAGCCCTTAGCCATAAGAAACGTCTTTTGTTTTATAGTTTTGAGTGGTTTCCCTGACAGTCTGATAGACGATCCCATTTTCTTTCGTAAGAAAATATTGCTGAGACTTTTAGATAAAGCTAGAAACATCAAATATAATGATGACATAATGCCTTATAGTCTACATTGCATTAGTATTTCTACGATAAAAACAGTTTCAAGACTGGTTATAAAATGGCCGCTAGATATGGTGAACAAAAATTATTAATAGATGTATGTCTTAATAAATAATTATAAATGATCAGCATCTGGCAACTTAATAGATTTCAATCTTTTTTCTTCAGAGTGTCGCTGTTATATGTGATGATGGTGAAAAAGCTACTTGTCGAGTACTCGACTGCGACTCTATTACACAAGTCAAGATGAAGGTCCTCGATTCCTTGTATCGAAATACCCCACATTCCTTGAGGCCATCCGTCCACGAAGTTGATCTCGGTAAGTACCTCACTCATAAGTGAGGAACATTAGTTGGAATTAATTATACGTTTTCTATCGTATATTGGTCAGAATTTTATTCAATAAGAAATTTATGAAATTGTTACTTTGCAGAGTGGAGACACGGTCGAAATGGCCATCTAGTATTAACTGATGAAGATATGACGACCAAGTCAGATTGCAATGGGTGGAAGAAATTCAACACTTTGGCACATTATGGCATTGTTGACACCGCTATAATGGCATTAGTGCCACGGTGCCACGAACATCAAGCCCTTAATGGCGGGACGAAATGCAACAGCTGTATGTATCTAGTTTCTCAAATTGTAATTAGTATTTCATTCATGCATTAGATTTGAATATGAATTTTAAGTATTGACTTAATATATAAGTTTCTATTAATTTAAACGGCTTATTTAGTATATAATATTTTGCGTGACGTAAATATATAGTTGATAATAAAGAATAAAAAATAGCTAAGTTATAGTATGTTTCAATTACATAATTTAATGAATAGAAATCTTGCGCGGTAACAATTCACCAGACAAGATGAATTATGGAAAACTAGAAACATTAAAACAGCAAGGAACGAATATTGCATAAAATTCTGACATCTCTGCGGTCTGATTTTATTAATGTTCATTAATATTTATGAAGATTCGTAAGCAAACGTATAGAGATCACTTTTTTATCTCATTTCTATCCAATTAATGAATAAACATAAGACGTATTTTCGCATGCATTATTCAACCGATCTAGATCGGAATATTGTCCACCAATAGAAACCCTTCAAACGCCGCACCGATGACCACCAATCAGATTCGATATCATCAATAAGCCAATTCCTATTACGATCCAGATTGGTTTTATAAAACACACGAAAATATGTCTATTTTCGCTAATAAATGAGAATAATTTTCGGACTAAAGTGATTTAGAAGAGAATTTTTCTATAAATATATAATTGATTATTTTTTCTATTCGTAAAGTTTGCGTACTGATGGAATATATCGGTCCAGAGGTAAATGAATATTTGTATTTTCTAGGTACAATATACAGTCGAAGCAATGCTGGTAGCCCACTGAGCTTCAGTGGTGATGGAGACAGCAATCACACCAAGTCTAACAAGTACCACTTGGTCTTTCCGGTCGATAGTGATTCTCCCTTCAGGGAAGGCATCGATCGTAGCCATAAAGCCATCCCGGAAATCTTTTTAACTAGACTTTTGTCCACAAAAGGAACAGTTCAAAAATTTGTAGACGACTTTTTCCGAACAATATTAAGTGCCACTGATTCGCTGCCTCCAGCAATCAAATGGCTCTTCGACTTCTTCGATGAAAGTGCCAGAAAACATGGCATCGTGGATCATGAAATCCCTTTAGCTTGGAAGTCCAACAGTCTACCGTTGAGATTCTGGGTGAATTTCATCAAAAATCCAGATTTCATTCTGGACGTCCACAAGACTCCCACCGTAGACTCGTGCTTATCCGTGATTGCCCAGACGCTCATGGACGCATGTTCTCTATCTGAGCATCGCTTAAGTAAAGATTCTCCATCAAGCAAGTTATTGTTCGCTAAGGACATGAATCAATATCGAGTAATGGTCAGGTCATTCTACCAGGGAATGAAGGACCTTCCGCCAGTTACTGATCAAGACATGGCGGCTCAACTTCACCAATTAAGTTTGTCCCATATGGGCAAGATTGACATCCATTCTGCCCTTCACGAATTATTCCACACTTACATTACCCGTTACTACCCGCAAATTATTGAAGCTCTCGAAACTGATCCGGATTGTCGAAACTTGCACCTCGCTCACAAATTAGATAATATTATGTGTACTTTGAACGGTGAACCCACGTCCATGTGCTAATTGGGTGCACACAAACTTACATGTGTGCGTAACATGTGTCTTGATGTGTAAATTTGTAAAGAAATTTTCTTATTATTATGAGCCGTCTGTCCAAAAATTGTTGCCTTGTTAAATAGTAATTTACAATTTTTCAAATAATGGCGTAAAACATAAAAATATTTATAGTTCCTACCCAAACAAATTCAATAATTTGTGCTAATATTTATAAATCGAAATTTATCCACTAATGTTATGTAAAAATATTCGTACACTGCATGATTTTAAATGAATTACTCAATGCACAAGATTTTCTAAAGGACAAAAATATGTTTGTCGTTCTAAGCATATATGTACATTACACACTGAATTTATACATATTTATTCAACATATATTTTATACATATTCGTCTATTATTGATTACACATTTATATATTCTCTGGAAGAAATTTCTTTCATATGAAAGAAAATTGTGTTTTTGTTTTTGGCACGAGAGTGATTTGCTTTGGAAATTCGTTTCCAAGCGAATGAGAAAGTTAATTATAATTTCATGTAATAATTGCTGTATATCTATTCATTTTATATTGCATGTTAGTTCGTTCCTTTTTACGAAGATTGTGTGATGTAACTACGTTATAAAAAGAATTAGCTAAAAATGAATTGATATATATATATACTGTATATATATATTTTGGGAGAATATTTATTCCTTCCATTGTTTATTACTGAACTATATAAAGCTGAATATTAATTCGTATTAATTTAAATTGAATCTATTTCAAATATTAGGGCTGTATACATGTGTATATGTGTACAAAAGTGTATATTACATGATAGATAGACCAAATTGACAATACCGTATCATCATCGCACTTCACTGTATCCAATTATTAAATATTGTGTATACCTTAATAATATGTATGTGTTTTTTGTATACAGACATACATAAACGACTATTTTTTTGCATGTAATGTTATTTGGTCTTTGTATAACATATATATATATATATATGATAACAATATTGTATCTGTGATTTTAATGCATTACATTCTGAATGAGACTATTCAATTATACTGTTTGTGATTCTTGCAATTCTCATTTTTTATGTAGTCACTGATTGGGAGATTGCAAGAATTATTTCAATTGAGATGGACGTTTGTAATTTTATGTTGATTATCAAATAAAAACTGTAATGTATATGTTCGTAATTTTTAGTTTCTTTTGTGACCTAGTCAAACGGAATGTTGTTGACCAATCATTTTATGTCTAATGAAATAAATGTCACAGTATTTTAAGCTTCGCAATTTTATTTTCAAGCCAAAGATTTCTTCGAAAATAAATCTGAATTTAAAATTAAATTCCGGTTGTATGAAATAATTCTTAGATATATACACTTGTATTATTTATACAAAAAATTCGATTTTCAATAGAAAATTTTCAAAATTTTCAAAATTTTTGACGATGTTTTTTCTCAACTAAATATTTATAGGCAAAATTTTTGTATTGGTCAACAAATATAATTATTGTATATATATGAACTGAGCGTTGGTACTGTAAATATCGTTCTTATAAATAATGTAAATCTTTATTTAGATAAATGTAGCTACCACAGTTGCATTTTACAATCATGTTTTTACTTATTCTCTAATTGTTTTGTTTCACATAAGTAAATATCTGGTCATGTTTAAATCCCTGTTACTGAAATGCATTTATATCAATTTCTTAAATTAAAAATCAGTCGAGAAACAAATCAAAATAATTTTATATTGAAAAACGATTGAAATTTCGAGAAACATCATCATATAACGATTATTTATTCACTAAAATAAGTTATCTTTCAAAATTCGATATTTTTTTTTTAAATTTATTAAAAAAAACGTTTTGATATTCTTTAATATGAAAATGATCTCAAATACATTTATACAATTGTACGCTATGTTTTTTGATTCTAAGTTTAATGGCAGATTGTTATCTTTTAGTGCTCACCCATGCATTCCAATAGAAAATGGAGAAACTGAAATCAAACCAGTGTAAATTGTGCTGTATTTTTATATAGATGTCAGCGTAGATATGTAAATAGGAACAAATTTAAGGTAAATTATGCAAAAATAAATTTGAAAAGTGAAGAATATCATTTCATATCCTATACTTAAGATCATTTTTTTCTATTTTATAATGTTAAATAACAACTTCATAAAATAATCATTTGATCTTTAAAGACAAAACCTTTAATAACTGAAGTTCAGCCAACCTTTTCTGATATTGGAAAACTAATGCCGTATCATCTATTAAGTTTTAATGAAGTACACACTTTCGCCAATATCTGATTTAGTCAACATTATAAAATAAACTCTTCATAAAGCGGAAGATTTAGTGTCGTCTAACAATATCCTTAAAATAAGAACAGATATTTATATATATGAATGTTTTCATAACTTTCCTGATTAGAAAATACTCTAAAAAGCTACATATTTAAAACATATAATTTAT
>JAJNBT010072892.1:0-20082 GCA_028455955.1 Notopais sp. p TS-2021 | reverse complement strand
ACGATGATAACAAAAATTCACAAGAACCGAAAAATACCCATAATTCCCCGTAGAGTTATAACTAATTATCATGAAAAAAAATAGTGGATTAAGTTTGAATCCAGAAGCCAGTATTGTCATAAGTCAAAAAGTTATTAGATAAAAGATCTAAGAAATCACAACACTTTAAAATTACTAAAATTACTAAAATGATCGAATTTATTTCTAATGTTTGACTTAGACTTAAACAAATCGTTGCTAGATTTTCTGGATGAGGATTTCATTCACCAATTTTCGATTACGTCATCGTTATTCAAAGCCCACCTAATGAATGAAGATCATTCGCAACATCTTACCAAGTACCTCTTGAACTTTATCTTCTCTTTTTCTGACCCAGGAATTAAACAAAACTTTTGATTCGTCGGAAACTATTCGAGAAAGTTCAACTGCGCTTCGGAAATTTTCGTGCATGTCTCGTATTTTCGATTGGATCTTTTTTCTAATAAGAAAATCTACTTGATTGAGAGTATTGGCCGCGTTAGGACTCAGCAAAGAGAATCTGTAACAGATTATTGTCATTATAAAATTATGTAAAGCATCACCTTGAAACCTGGGGTCAAATTAGTTAATTGATCCAAATGTACTTTAGAAATAATTTCCAGATTTATTTAACGTGCCACCTAGAAAATAACTTCTTACAAACCTGATTGATGCTGAATTATTTTTAAATCATATTAACTTACTCACAATTCTACCAATGACGGTCCCAAGCCCGGATAGAATAGACATAGAGGATGGTGGTTCTGAACGTAAAAAAATATAGGTCACTAAAACCACAATTACTAAATCCCAATGTTTAGGGCCTCCAAGGCAATCAACTCGACGATAGCCTAACACTGGGAAAAGAGCTTCCTAGCACACAACTTGGGAGCTTTGTAAACGGTTCGGATGGGGATAGAGAGATAGCTGAATCCAAAACTATGATTAAGATTGTAGCGTGGAATGGGAGAACCATTTATAGAACAGGAAAACTACAGGAAGTGGAAAGTGAAGCAAAATGAATGGGATGGGATATTCTAGGAATACCTGACTGTAGGAGGACAGGAAATAGTAAGTTGGTAACCTGCAATGGAAACTGTTTGCTATGCTCAAGTCATGAAACAAGTCATGCAAAGGAGTAGCTCTACTTATAAAATAAAAGGCAAATATATCAGCTCAATAATGGAATAGGAAGCTGTCATTCATGTGATAATGAAATCCAAACAAATTAATCTGACAGTTATAATATGTTTTGCTCCAACTGAGCAAGATGAGAGTGAATGTAAAAAACAATTTTATGAAGCATTAGAAAGTACCTTCAATAAAAGAAAGAAGCATGACGTAAGAGTGATGACAAAATAATGAAGTATATGAAGCAATTATTGGGTAAATAGATGTGTCGAAAGAAATATAAATGGTGAAATGTTTTGCGACTTTTGTCTGGAGAATGATATGGTTATAGAAGGCTCACATTTCCCACACAAGGAAATTCATAATAAAACTTAGATATCAGAAAATCAAATAGACCATATAATGATTAACAAGAAATGGAGAAGATCTCTAATAGATATAAGAATGAAGAGAGAAATGCAGTTGTAGGGACTGATCACGAATGCTTGTATGAAACATTAAACTGAAATTAGAAAGACAGGGATTTGTAAAGAATCTGATGGGCATAGATGTAAGTAAACTGAAAGATGCTAAAATTAAGAAAGATTTTTATATATAATTAAAAAATAGGTTTAAAGTGTTGTACGGGCTAAAGGATATAAGGGATGAATGTAAAGTAAAATCAGTATGCAGTTATTAAAGAAAGATAAGAATTATAAGGATAAAATATAAGTATGGATAACGTATACAACGATGAGAATGATTGAAGAAAGGAAGGTAATAACATAAACATTCATAAAGAATCAAAGAAAAACTTAAGGAGAGATACAAGTAAATAGACAGTTTAGTTTATAATAATACCTGGAACGATAAAAGAAAGTACTTTGATGATATTGTAGACGAGCAGAGGAAGCAGCTAGATGTGGCCAAATAAGCAAAGTTGATGAAATTACAAGGGAAATTAAAGATAACAATGAAAAAAATTGATAAAGTGATGAGATAATGGGAAGATGGCACGAAGAGTAAGTAAGTAACTTACTCACCTCAGTACTAAATTAATTATGGAAACTAAATCCAATAATAAATTCAAATTTCTTCAAGCAATAACAATAAATTTCATATTCATGTTTAGTTTAAATCTTACTTCACTGGTCTAGGTCTAAATTTCTGTAGTTTTTGTCCCGATATATTTAAAATTAAAGTCTGTAAAATTCCTTTATAAATCACGCCTTAATATATGTCCAGATTGTCTCTCTGTCTCTAATCATCTAATGAATTTGATCTCCTCAAGAAATATTTTAAAACAAAACTGTTATCCCGATTATATATTTACAAAATGTGTGAAACCTATTTAGACAATATTTATTTTCCTCGCGTTTCCATTCAAATTGCTCCGAAACTATTGAAATATTTTTCTTCGCCATATTTAGGCAACCAGAATTGACATCTCAGTTAAACAAACTATATCTATTTATTGACCCAAAATTTACATTCTGTAAACCCCCATATAATTAGTTAACTATTAAAATTTGAATACACCCTTGTGTCGCTAATGCGTGCCAACGGAGTATATCTCTTTACTTGTCTCCGATATGATCTGGGAACATATATATTGGTTCAGGTTTATCGACCAAAATACTACGCACCCGTATTTGCAATCACATTGCCTAGATGCCAGCAATAGAATTTTTTCTAACCTATTCTACCATAAATTTCCATTGTTTCATTAACTTTAAAGATTTCAAAATTCTCTACATTAATAATTCCAAGCACTGCTTATTAATATCTGAAAGTATATTATATATTAAATCTCTAAATCCAGAATCGTTAGCTATTAATCTTAATCTTCATTTCCTTTACTAATCACCTAATTTTGTTTAATCACTATAGTATAATAATTGTATTCAATATTTTATTCCACATTACAATCATGTATATATCTAACTCAAATTTCTTTACTTGTTATTATTTCTATTTTCATTTGTTTATATTCGTGTACATAATTAATTTATTTCATTTATTAAATATTAATACATTTTGTTCTTAATGTATTTTTCTACATAAATTATAATTTATTTCATTTTAATTACGATAAATCTCTTTCAAAAAGAATCATTAAATTCTACAAATCAAAATATTCATCAAAATTAAACAAAATTCTACACATCAAAATATTCATCAAATTGTACATAGACATTAAAATATACATCAAATCTACAGATCAAAATATTCAACGAATTCTACACATAAAATATATCGTATATCAAATCTAGACATCAAAATATTCATCAAAATCTATATAAATTTGTACACATCAAAATATACATAAAATTTTCACATTAAAATATACACATAATTTCTAGACGATACATCCTACCATAGTTGTACAAACATAATAAACGATATTTACATTTGTTGTAATTGTAAATGAATTGATTCTCTGGTTTGAGCTAAAAGTTTCTCAAAGTCGTGAACAAATCCTTCGAAGGCTAAGTCGCCTTTGATGTCCAAATTTAGTTTTTTTAAGACTTCGTACTCTGATCTCCAATTTATTTTTCGGAAATGGACTTCTTCCTGTAGATTAGAATTTAAAATAAGACTGTGATAATTTAGAGTTTCCTAGGGTTGGTTAGATTCAGTATGTATTATTATAAGGGAAATATTCATTGTATTTACAAACCATTAGTTTATTCATTGAGTTTATTTGTAAATCGAAAAAGATCTTGAGGAAATCATCTTCGAAGCCACTTTTGATGGTCAAGGAGGGTTGTTGATCTATAGGAGACACCTTTCCACTTCCTAGTTGTAGCTGAATGCCCCGTTGACTTGACATTTTCCCCATCTTCAAGTACGGACCCTCGTTTGATTCTGTTTAAGCAAAAGAAATAGGCGCATTTTTGAATGCACTTAATAACCTATTCTGAATCTGGATCTTCAGATGGAAATTATTCGCAATGGTTTTCGTCAGATATTGAAGACATTTCATTGGTGGAATAAATGAATAAAATATGAAATCCTGTATATTGGTAATTAGCTACCTGAACAGTTTCCCAAATGCATTTTTACCGGTAGATACTCATAAGTCGTATGCTAATAATTATTTAATTATATGATTCAGCTAAAATTGAATCTATAATATTGTAACTAAACCGACCTAATATAATTATTTACATGAACTAAACAATCATAAAGAATTTGTTAGTTTTTTTCCACTTTTTCATTTTCCATATTTTATATATTAAATTCCAATTTATACTAAGTTTTAACATAAACTTTACTTATATATATATACCTGTACCAAAAAGCTGGATTGTCGTTTGAAAGCTCGGCAGACTACAATATGAAAATGTATTGGTGGAGCGAGACACTATAGGAGTTGATAAAGTTAGACTCCGGGTCCAACATCCATCAGGTGCTTCGTCTCGATACCATTGGGCACTTTGACCTCCCAATTTGACCTTAAATCAGTATTGAAGGTCAGGTTGTAATCAAATTTTGTATAAAAAGAACCTTCAAATTTATTGAAGAGTTGAGATCATTTAAAGTAAAAGAAAATAATATATTTCAAATAAATAGAAAAATATAGAAGAAAATTAAGAATTTAAAAGAAAAATAATTACAAAATAAATTTACAGCACATGAATTAACTAATTTTTCATCATGGTTTTCATTATTTTATTATTTCTATATAAAAAAATAATAAGTAAACTTACAAGTATTTTATGAAGGGTTTCATTGTTTTGAGTTCTTCCAACGATTGTGCGGGAGATTTGAAAAAAAGTGTTTCCAAACTGTAGGATAAATTGAGTAAAATTGTTACCTGTATTTTATTTTATTCTATTCAAAATTTGACGAATATACTTGATTACTGAAATAAATACTGGTTTTTCATTGAATAAATTAAAAAGGCCCTACCTGTCCAATACGCAAGCTCTTTTCTTCTACCTTCTTGTTGATTACGACAATAATTTGATCTTCTTCTGACTTTGCCAAATCCAAAACCAGTTCTGAATAAGCTTCACCGTAAGAGTTCAGAAAAGTGACCGATCTAGGCTAAGAATTACAAAAAAATATGTCGTGAAATTTTAAATACATAGATAATGATTATTTCCAAAATTATTTTTAATTATCATGATTTTTCTTTTAACCTTTCTGACCATGTAGCCTGATAAAAAGATATTTTACTGCAATTTTCTCTATATCTGGATGAAAAATCCAAATACAATCCCCAGTCTCGGACAATTGTACTACTGTATTGGTCTTATTATTGTTTATTTGGATTAAAATTAGAGATATAATTCTAACCCTGCCCAGTGAAGTTTGCTCGATCGTCGCTGAACAGGTATCTTCTGAGCGAAAACTTCTGCAGTTCCCCTTCAAAAGAAAAGAAAATTCTTGATTTGAACCTGTCTCTCTTGTAAACTTGATGTGTCCTCCATCACCAGCCATATCTCTTTCTACAGTCATGGTCGCTTTACTTGTCGTATCGTCATTCTTCCATAAAATCTCTGAAATTAAGATGAAACAATTTTCAACAATGGTTTTAGATCAATTATTTAGAGCAGTTATTTAAGACAAATATATTTTCTTACTATATTCGTTCATGCTCTTTGAAATTGTTGATAAGAAAGTTCCTTCCAAAGTTTTAAATGTGAAATCATTTATCGAACGACTGTTTCTTCCACCCTTTCCTTTTCCTTTTCCTCCTTTTTCTTTTCCTTTTCCTCCTTTTCCTTTACCATTTCCACCTTTCGAGCTCTGTTTCCGTTCCTGACACTTTAATAAAACATTTCTAATAGTAATAATTTAATAACTAATTTCTAAATACATTTTAAAGATACCAATAAACTAATATTAAATTTTAAAGTTATTTATTATTAACAATTGAAGCAATAATCAAATAAAACAAAATAAAGCAATATTTCCAGAGAGGAGAAA
Source organism: Notopais sp. p TS-2021 (assembly GCA_028455955.1). Taxonomy (NCBI): domain Eukaryota; kingdom Metazoa; phylum Arthropoda; class Malacostraca; order Isopoda; family Munnopsidae; genus Notopais; species Notopais sp. p TS-2021. Next base: position 14,016 of record JAJNBT010072892.1, on the reverse strand, counting down.
ACAATACCTAGGTTAGGTTTATCACCTTATCAATTAATTTGGAGAAAGAAAATTTAACATTGTTCTTGTTTTTCGTCCAATCGGATACCTGGACTTCCAGTCGCAACGGGAATCCAACACCTTTAATTAATTTTTGTCGATAAATAAATTTCTTCAAAATCAAACCAGTCACTTCCATTGAATCTAAAAGGCGAAAAATGTTAATTTAAAATAATAACAGAAAGAGAGAACAAAATTATTCATAATTCGATTTTGTATTCTTTCTTGGACTGTTTGTCTAGGACTCTAGGGCAAGTAATATGTCATGATAAAAAGATTAAAACCGATTCTTACTCTGATGCATCTTCAACTCAACGATGTGATCGTTATTGGGGACTTCTATCCTAACGAATGCGGAAATTTCTCCTGGAATTTGTTTTGGCCATCGAATTGTTCCTTGAATGTAAAAAAGGTCTCCGAATTGAAGCATTTCTACTGTTATAGTTGACTCCTGAAAGTAGTAAATGACAAAATGTTTATTTTATTTTCATCAAAGAAACTCTAACATAGATGTAAAATAGGTAAAGGGCATTTATTGATCTAAAGTATTTTTGTTAAAGTCTTTTGGTCTATAATACGTTCATCCATCTAATTCTAATAACACTTTGGTTTAACGGAATTTTGGGGTAATTACATTTTATAGTCTAATGAACATTAGTATAGGAAAAAGCAACAATAAAATAAGCTGATCTACCTAACGTAACTTAATCTATTGTTTTTATCTTATACCAAAGTGTCATTATACCAAACTGTCAAAATACCAAAGTGATTTCAACCAATGTGCTTTAGACCAAAGCAAGGTAATTATCCCATGTCAAACATGAAAACAAGACAATTGTCTCCTCCCCCCATAGGTTAAGTTAGATTAGTGATTAATTTTTTTTTACTGCAGGGGGCTGTTGTCTGTCCGGAGGTACGGCAACTGTTTATTGTCAGCTGTGTTAGGTTCTAGAATATGAGTTGCTGTGGTTGTCAATTTTTCACCCACCTTATTCTCAGTGATTGCTATCAAATTGAAGAACTCTTTTCTTTCCACGTCAGTACCATTCCGTCGATGAATATAAATATCGTCAGCAGTAATTTGAGTTGCTTCGTCGGTAATATATTTTACAGGATTAATATTAATTCTGAAAAATAGAAAGATTGAATTAATGAACTACCAATTCCTGAAGTTACTGTACTAAGTTCTTAACCATCTTCAGTACTTAATAAAAAAATCTTAATAGTTAATACCTGTAAGAGTGACTCCAAATAGGTGATGAGCTTCCTTCAGATAAAACAATCGAGATTTCTAGGCGTTTGGATCGAGTCATCGATAGACCTAAAATGTAGCCGCCCATTTCGTTAAAAAGTGAACTTTTTGCAGTCATCATTATATCGCCTCTTGTACTAGATGATCTAATGAAGGACATGAGGTTATATTATCTACAAATGCAATATTTAATTTACTTTCATCTGAAGAACAAACTAATAATGAAATTTTAAAAATTTACTTCACATCGAGAGTTAAATAATGTGTCGTTGCATCAATGACCAAAGATGTTTTTCCATTTAATGATCCGGCTTCTGTTTTTGAAAACTGGATATTGAAGGAAGAAGTTCTCTGAGGATCAATCGAAGCTCCCATGGCTGAGAAACTTTTCTTTTTAATCATCCCAGAGAAAAGAAAGTAAATTAGCTTTAAAACTGATTGCAATTCTTATAAAGGAACGTGATTCACATACACATTTTCATTGATCTTTAAATCTAACAAACAAATTTTTATTGTATATAAAAAATATGCCCGATTAGTCTTTATTATTCCATAACGCTTAACAAATATATATATATATACTTTAACTAAGATCGAAAAGGACTCTTTTTAGCAATAACTTTAATAGAATGTTATGTTAAAATTATCCCACTAGTTTAATCATGCAATTATATGTTCCTTTATATCAATATTTATATATATATATATATTATGAAGATTAAACTATAGTGAAAAAGAAGATCAAGTCCTATCAATTAATTTCCCTTTAGAAAATGTCACTTTCTTACCTTTACTTTATCGCAATCAATATTGATTATCCAGTGATGAATGTTGTTTACTGTTATTCGACCATTAATCATAAGAACAGTGGGAAAATATGAAGAATCTCCCTTGAAAGGAAATAAAATTGGAATTAATTTAACCAGAAATTGATAACAGGTTCTATCTGAGTTTTAATAGTTAATTATTATCTGAGCTTTATAGTTAATTATTATCTGAGCTTTATAGTTAATTATTATCTGAGCTTTAATATTTAATTATTATCTAAGCTTTAATAGATTATTATTACCTGAGCTTCAATTAAACCTTTTTTTAGTATCTGGTCATGATAAATAATTTCCTTAATTTTCGATTATTAATTAGTAAATATTAAGAAGACATTTGTATCAAACACCTGGACGAGATGGAATCTTAGAGTAGAATCGATGTCACTAATGTGGCTATTAGGATACAAGAATTTATACTTGACTTCAAATTTGCCAGCTTCATTGGTCCAATTGGTGTCAAAAACTGAGTGTAATCCCATCCCCACGATCTGACTTTGAAAATGTTTCAACGTCCACTGAAAATGAAAATGAACCATTTTGATATAGATACAGATTATATATTTAATGGTGAACAATATTATAGCTGTAATTAGTGCTAGATCTTCATAAAATTAACATAGTGCAACATTTAAACACTTAATTTAAAGCCAATACTACCTCGAAATATACATGGCCATCGGGAACAAAATCGAGAATGGTTGCCAAACCTAAATTAAAGGCTGCTGAAGTTGGTGTCCACTGAGCCATCCATTGGAAGGAACAATATTTGTTGTGATGAACTAAAGCTGAAGTTTCCATGGAACTCTAAAATGGAATCGAATTTATGAAAATAAGTATAGGCATCATCTAATTAATATTCACTCTGGGTAGCGAAAGAATCTTCGTTCACATTTAATTGTTCATACTTAATGAATTCATAATTAAGTTATTTTCAATGAAAATTCATCTAATTACTGTATGTTGATAGTTTAATCTTATTATTATTCTATCTGTTCACGTTTAAGGAGCAATAAAATTGTTGTTGGTTCTTGAAATTGTATCATCATCACTTACCTGAAAGTTCAACGGAAATACCCCAAGGTGATCTACTTTAAAGACAGTGTTTATAGTTCGCCATTCCTTTAAAGGATCAGTTAGTGACAGTGATGAGTATAGTTTCATGGACTCCTCGCTTCGTATACCATAAGAATTGAGAGAAATAGATCTTATCCCTGAATACACCTTGGTTGTCACTGAATAAGCATCGTCACTTTGATCAAATTTAGCATTAAATCTTCCGAGATCAGGGAAAGTTTCCGTTACTACACGAACCTACAATGAGAAATTAAGTTAATTTTAAATCATTGTATTTATAGTCAAATTATATCTCATAGTCATTTTACCGACCTCCATCGTATTATGATGATAAGCTGCTACAGCAACAGTTTTTGAAACTAAAGATCTTCTGAGTTTTAACAGGAACTGCGATTCACCCAAAGGAGGAGTTTTCAAACGACCCGTAAATGACAGGAAAAACACCAATCGTTCTTCTTCACGTTGAATTTTCGAAGTCTTCTCTACAGATTCTATAGCATCTGAAAAACTCAATCTAAGGGGACTGGATTCGAATTAATTATATTAATAATCATATATTTTTTAATTAAATAAATAATAATAAATAAGTATAGTACCTACTATCGGTGTTGGGTTTCATCTGTAGATTAATATCCCCTCCCATAAGGTAACTACAATTGGATCCTAGATCAGCCGATACCACAACACCTCCTACTAAGGAGTTACTTGGTATGTATTTGGAATTCATACCTCCATTGATCGTGTAGTAGGATTGACTACCAGTGGTCAACACAGCCTACAAATAATTGTAATAAATATGAAAATTATAAAATTTTTAAATATGTACAATAGTCGTCAAATTATACAATATATAAAAGTGCGTAAAATATTTACAAATATAAATTAAACAAGGTGAAATAGACTACCAGTAATTAATATATAACACAATGATGCCGATCTTATGGATTTGAAATTGGTGTAACTTATAATGTTCATGAATATTTATTGTTATTACCCTGATAAAATGGTTGCCGTTGAGGATTGTGTTCCCTATCTTGGCTTGCAGTATCGCAGCCCACAACTCGACGATTCCGTTAATAGTAGTACGAAACTCATGTCTGTAATAAAGTAACTGCAAAATATATGCACACATAATAGTTCTTGTTGATATTTATTCGGAGAAATATCTGTTTTTAAGAATCAATATGTTTTAAATGTTTATTTTTAGTTATTTTGTATTAAAACTTAAAAATTGTATTTACAAGTTAATGGAATTTTTCTGTTTAATATATTACCAAAGAGGATTTATATGAAGGGTAACAACTTCAGTATATTTTGTCATATTTATTTTTTAAGAATATATACGATATTATAGAAACAAACTATATATTCGTAAAGTTGAGGTTTTAAACTGTATTGTGACATATGGGTTTAATTGTTCCTTGTTAAATATATAGTGAAATTTCCATCAATACAATCCTGATTTGTTTATGTTTTATAGATAAGTTCATTATATGGCGTTAAAACTTTCTTTTCTGAATACAAACTTTTATATAATTTTTACTTAATAATTTGCGAGAAAAAATACATAAGGACTTGCAATATTTCACAAGAGCATTGAGTAGTTATTCTGATTTCTTCTAATATCGGAAAACATTTTTCCGTTCATATTTTATAATTAAAAAAATGTCGGCCTATCATTGGTCACAATTTTATCGACCTTCCACATCATTCAACTACTGATTATTATATAAAAACAAACATTATAAAAATAAATGCATTATTTCGATAGACAATAATTAACCTCAATATTTAGAATATTGCATTTGTTTTTAAGACATGAAATAAATAGGAAGGTAACTAAAATTCAAAAACATGAAAAACGGATACAATGGCCCATATGAGATTATCGCAAATAAAAAAAATTCTTAATTATGAAAATAATCAGTTGCCAGAAACTAATATTGTTAAAATTTACTAAAAAAAATTCACATGCTATTAGATAGTAGTTGATACTCTTTACATATATGCTCTTTTGCTCTTTGATATTACCTCGTGAATAAAGTTCTTGTTTCTTGGTTCAGGGTAACAGACCCATTATAAAAATGTGTCAATTGACGATTATCGTCCAAGGTAAAGAACGATAACTGCATATCAGCCAATTCGATGGACATCCATTGGATTTTCATTTCTCCTTCAATAAGTCTCTGCCATTGGTGGATTATTCCAGTAGTTCGGATTTGCATGGAACCAGATGAGAGCATCGTATCAATTGAGGTCTCCATAGTTAGGTAATTCTGCCAAATTTGACATTAATAATTTATGAAATTAATTCTAAAAGCATTTAACTTTAAGAATAAAATTAACAGCACCTCTTTCAGTATAAAGGAACCATTTAAAATAAATTGATAATTTATACAGAATTGACTCACTTCGACTGTGAATTTGAAAGCAGTTCTTGATATTCCGACAGGTGATCCTGCATAACTAATTTCAAATTCGCAAATTTTATCAGCTCCATGATCCACAACTAGATTTAAAGAACACTGGACATACGCGATATCACATTTTGTTGTCCCCACTATTCTGTAATAAACCATAAACATAACTAGAAAATAATTTTCACCTAGTATCCCCCAACCTAGTAACTATGTTTTTTAATCATCAAAAAACATGATCACATGCTTACTCCAGTAATAAACGCTAATATTTTATATGTTTATATGATTTAAAAATTTCACTCAAACATTCAAACAGAGGAGAAAAATTTAGTTTGTAGAACAGTTACTTTCTCAACAGCTTCTCTCGTAATTTTCTAGAATTTGATGGAAGAAAAATAGAATTTTTAAATAATATAAGTTACCTAAGCTTGTCGTTCCATCGTTGGAGTTTGACATCTGTATAAAGACCATACGTCAATGCATTAGGATCCGTTCCAGCGATGGCCACACTATTGATTATTATTTCTTGGCCTGGGATTAATTTCACAATCAGTTTGTGTTTGTAGCTTCCAGTTACTGCTTTCGAGAAGTCGTGGGTCAATAGAAGACCACGATTTGACCAATCAAGCTACTTAAAGAAAGTTTCCAGTGTGATCGATCAATAATTTAGTTGCATATATATACTAAATATCTGATACTAAATATACATATAAATAGACTGGAAGGAAGTTATTTCATTTTCGCTACTTTGTATAGTGAGCTCGCACGTCGTACGTATATGATATAATGATTTAAAATCGGTAACTGGACTATTCTTCCTCTGACATTTTCTCCTCAATTATTTATTTTGTTAGGTTAGGTTAGGTTAGGTTGGGCTAGTGTAGGTTCGTTTAGGCTATTTTATAATACGGGATGAATAGTTCTATAGAACCCTAAAATCAACTTTCGTCTGATATGGTGTCGAACAATGGTTAATCGTTTGTTCAATATTTTATATTTCCTAAAATTCATTAAATCTGTATAATAACTTACTATATCCTTCAAAAAACACATTAATTAATGTCTTTTAAAGTGAAACTTACAGTGAATGCAAACGTGTGGTCGAGTGGAGTTTCATCATCTCTCTTCAAGTGAAATATAAAATTGAGTTTATCCTCTGGTTTCGCTGACCAAGATCCATTCAAAGATAGTTTATACTCATTTTCCACCCAAATTAGCTCTTGAGATGCGAAATATGAAATGTCTCTGAACGAATTTTCCACTGGAAATATTAAATTGCCATTGTAAATAATGATAAAAATGGCGTCGTCTCTATGTCGACCAGTGTATCAAGACCTTAATTACCTGAAGCAACGAATCTAAACTTCAAAAAATTCTCAGCTACCAAGAACAAGAGAAGTCTTCCCTCATCTTTTCCATACTTGTAAGTTCCATCGAACTCTATCTAGAAAGGACAAAACTGAAGAAATAAATTAAGTCAACGTAGTTTCGAAATCATGAAATTCAAATGATGGTTTAACATAGGCGTATTTGTACTCTAGACACTTGATCTGTTGTTGGTGTTGGTCATAAATTGAAGACATTCTATTAGTGAACAACATTTTTGATTCCGATGAAAATTAATTTTATATAAGTATATAGATTTAGATATATTTTAGGTACATTCTTATAATAATATTGGTGTATTTAGCTGTAATTCAAGTACATTTCTATTATAATTTTACTTTTTCATTGACTCTCAAATAAATCTAACTGGTTAGGGAGCACGCCCCCGGTAACGATATAAGCCAAAATGAATTTTAAAAAATGACTGCAGAGATGTTCTGAAAAATTCACAAAAAAACACATCAACAGTCTACTAATAATACTAACCTGACCACTTCTCCGCGCGACATTTATGACAGCTGACGAAGGATGAGGCAATTTTGGATGATTGACTTCAATCTCAAGTAGTACCTCAATTGCATTTCCAGAACTTTCAGTAGTCTGTAGAATTTCAATACCCGGATCGAGAACTTTTTTAGACATGTTGACTACCACAGACCGGTCAGATCCAAGATGTACCTATAGTGATTCAGTTATATTAGCTACTTATACGTAAATAATGTCCTTATATAATGTTTCAGAAATAAAGATTCTCATATCATTTGAATTATTTCAAGAATCTTTATTTTAGAGATATATATAATTAAATAAAAGACAATCAATCAAGAAAATGATAAATTTAAAGTTACCTGTAATACTGACTGTATCCCAGTGTCAGAAGCTTCAAATTGACCATTGATGGATAATTTTTCATTTTCTAGAAATCGTAAAGACAATTCTTTAATCGATGTAATTTGAACATCTTCTCTTTTCTTGTATTTATTTTCACCTGTGAAATATTTACAATATTTGTTTTTATTTTTATACTTAAATTGATTATAACCTATAAAGCAACAATAATACGAAATAAAATTACAAGCTGAGCAATCTGATCTAATATCTATAGTCTTTAAATATATTATATAAAACGAATAAATTTTAGTTAGTCCATTTTCTTTCATTGATAAACAATAATATTAAGTTCTATATTAATTTTCACCTTGAAAAACGAATTCTAATATATTCTTCAGTGGCCCTTCGGTACTTCCTTCAACGTAAATAGAACTATGTTTGCCGGTGTTCTTCTTGATGATTTTTCCTTTGAGGATCTTCTGTTCAGAGGATTCTGGGATCTTTAATTTTACCAAGGAAGAATACACTATCTGCCTCGAGGATTCAGAAGTGCTTACAGTCGCCCTCAAATCGTATTGTCTTTGATCCACAGACAATTCTGAACCATATTCATTCTGGTCGTCACTAATCCTTGATGTATATCCTGGTAAAATACTTTAATCAGTTACTAGGCAATGCTTAATTAATTAGATTATTTAATTCATGTTAACTTATTTATTTATTTGATACTTTTATTTAATTTTTGGCGGTATATAATTTGTATTTCTTCTTATCAATAGTATTGGATTCATTTTTTTCTGTTACAGACTATACATGATGAAATACCTTTGAAAATATAGTTGTGTTTTGGAGTCCTTAATTTCAACGTTAATGATGTTTCCTGTTCACCAATTTGGCGCTCTATATCTGCTTCATAAATAGTCTCCAAACGATCATTCGGTATCGTCAACAGGTACGTGGAGATAGATTTCCCTGTACGATAAAAATGTTACAATAACACTTAGAAAAAACATTTACATAATCTTTCAACAGCTACAATGTTGGAATTACCAGTAGTTTTGGTAGGTCCTTTAATGCGTAAGACAATGGGCCCATATCCTGACGGTATTTCAAGTTTCAGTGCCCGGTAGTATGGTCGAAATAAGTCGTTTTGCAAGACTTGAAACTTTCCAGAGAAATTGATCTGCTGTAGGTTTTCATAACAGAAATGTAGCGGTTCGTCATAGAACATACAATGCTCCAAATGTCTGCAGATAATAAACTCCAACTTTTAATAGGAAAAATATTTTATATATATTCAAAGTTGAATATTGAATAATTATTACATTTAATCTACTGATTTAATATAGTGAAAAACGAAAATAGTAAAGTTAATAACAATTTATTTATAAATATTTTGTTTCATTTAGTAAAATATTTGTCTATTCATAACAAATAAATAAAATAAATCTATCCCACCTGACAGGGAACTGTCTATCATCCAAAAAAGTAACTTGCTCATCTTGCCAAAAATAATGAGGAAGATGAGTTGGTTTGTTAAAATTCCATTCAGCTCCCATCTCCTATAGAATAAATAATGTTTCATAAAAATTTGAATATTAAATAAAGCTAATTAAATCAAATAAATTAAATATTATTAGACATACTTAACACATTAGATCTATATTGAGAGAGTTATAAACGACTGGAGGTCACCTGTGACCTATAACTAAATTTTATTCCAAATTTAGATTGAATAAACTTAAGTGTATTTTCGTATTCAATATATAACTGATCTCAATCAAAATGACCTGATCAGAAATGTTATACACCAATAGAATTCCTTTAATTTCTGGCAGACACCAATAGGAATCGATTCCTTATTCTGATACATATTGATTATTTAGTACATGGAAAATAAGTTTAATTACTTGATTCAATTATAATTATTTAAGAAAATTGAACCAGGTGTTGGCACTTGATTGCATGAGTTAAAATTTCATACTTGGATGGTGTAAGTTAAGCTCAAAGGAAAGTGGAACGCCAATGATCGGTCACTGGACATAATTGTTGGACCCTCATACTTCAGTTGCAGTTGAGGGACACCTTTCCGAAGGATCAAATCTTGAGACTTCTTCAGCAGATGAACGTCTCGTCCCAATGTCAAACGAAATTGTTTCAAGAATCCTCCACTGCTCAATTAAATATCGAGAATTATGATATATAAAAAATTGGTTTCAAAATTTGGATCAATTGTACAATTTGGCCCTAGGGGTATTAAAGGTATATTTTTCCAAAGTTAGGGGAGGCCAGGTTTGAGTAGGTTAGGTAAGGTTTGATTAGGTTTCGTTAGGCCATATATTAAATAAACCTAACTTGAAAAAATGAGAGTAGGAGACTGTCCAAATAGTTAAATTGTTCTAAAAATAAATTGTTTCGAATAAAATATTTATCGTCTGAATTGAGTGGAAGGTTGTTGTTACCTGACAGAGAAGTCTATATGTCCTTCGGTTCCTTCCAGAGAACTGGACATCGCTGATTGCATTCCTGTCATGGCCGACAAATGAAGACGGATGGGAACCCCGCCAGTGTTAGTCAATTCTACGCTGTTGTCCAACAGAGGTAACAAATGGAACAGCTGAATGGAACAGATCATTTCAAACAAAGTAGTTCATTACACTTTTTTATAATTTAAAAGTGAAATATTATTTTCTTAAATTTGTTGCTAGGTAAAGCTTTAGATTGAAAGGAAGAAATTAAAAAAAAATTGTAATTTCTTTGAGTATCTTAAATAGAAAAAAAAAATGTATCTATTTTTTCTATTGTTTGCAATAATTGATCTTTTAATTTACTTCTGAGCCAAGAAAACAGATTAAAAATCTAAATTAGTTTTTAAACTGCAATACTTTACCTCCGAATCAATCTTTGTAAAAGATAAATTTTGTAAAAATTCCAATGCGTTGAAATTGTGAAAATCCTTTTCATAGACATGATAAACGGGTTGACCCAAGATGTTCACAGACACTTCGTAGCTGCTACCTGAGGCTCGGTAATCTGCAGGAATCCGGGATATAACCTGGTAATAAAAAGCAGAAATTTAAAGGAATATTATAATAAATAGGATTTAACCCTCCTTCCATTTTAAGGGACTTTTTTTTCTTCATGTTGGGCCATAGGTTAGATTAGTTTAATATATGACCTACCCATAAGCTAGAGAAAAGACCCTTCTAAAAACTGATACTTGACCGAAATTTTTGTTTCACCATTTACAAGATATTGAACGGTTTTCATACGTTTAAAAATTAAGCTTCATTGACCAACCTTTTCGATGAAATATCTCAGTGCATTGTCTTGAATTTGCCGTTTGTGTCTCCAAGCATTATGAACAATGGTCTTCAAGGTATCGAAACCATTTTGGACGGCTTGCAAAGCGTCAAAATTTAGTTCTAATCCCGTCATTCTTACAAACACCTAAAATATAGACAAACGAAGGCATTAAATGGCATAAAATCTCGTATTTTATATTTATTTATTAAGTGTTTTATAAGTTATTTCAGCGATTACTTAGATAAATAATGTATTATTTGGAAGGAAAGATAATAAATACTTATTGATACTTTACATTGCTCGTCCTTGAATAGAAATTTACAAGAATATTTAACTGTATTACTGATTATTTATTAAAAATTTATAGCAATAAACAAAAGAACTTACGGATATAATGTCGTGAGGAATTTTATCATGAATGTAAACAACATCGATAATTGCCGAACGTGGAAATAGAGAAGCTCTTCCCCAAATGATGTCCAAAGAAATTAAGACAGATGTTCTTGCATCGAGAATCCACGTGTTTTGCAGATGTCTCGAGTGTTGTCTGGGGTCATAGTAGACTGGGTCAGGAAGTTCGGTTAGGTCAAAATCACTTTCGAGTTCTAACTTCAAGTCTACCTGGTTTGGATGTACTGATACCAATACTGTTTGCAAGTAACTCCAAACGAAGGACGCGACTGTTTTTAATAAATAATAATATAATTAAATTACTACGAGAAAAATATCATAGATACGCGAGGCTAAAAGAATTATTTATTTATTTATTGTCACAAATTTACATATAAATCAATCAATTAGTACATGAGTCAACTATAGGAATACTGAACATTACTAAATAGAACATGGTTAGCTACATAGTACATGTATCGTATCATTGAACCATTGTTATTTTATTTAATTATTATTTCATAAAGATAGGGAATTATTTTCTTATTTGATAATTTATTTGGTTATAATAAATATACATAAATCCAGCCTACTTTTACCAAATAAATAAAATGATAAATGGTATTATTTCAAATTAGATTTCTACCTTGTTTGGAATAGTTGTCGGATTGAGAATCTAAAGCTAATTTTATTTTCCTCAAAAGAATAGGCCTATTAGGTACACATCCAATTAAGCCTCTGAAGGCTAATATTCGAGTTTCTGGATCAGATGGACTCTCTAGAACCAGTTGTTGCAACTCTAGAACGCTCTATAAAAGAAACGAAATTACCATTAACAGTATTACCAATAATTACCAAGGGCTTCACTTTAATTTAGATCTATGATCTTGAAGTGAAAATATAATATAATGAATATAACTTATGAGGGATATTAATGATAAACAGTTAAAAATATAAATGATTAATACATTGTAGAATAAATGTAAATAAGAATATATGTTCTTACTGGGTCATCGCAGTCTAATTTGACCAAAGACATCATTGCTGCCACTTGTACTCCAACATCTTCAGTAGCGAAACAAAGTCTCAAAGATTCGACGAATCCTTGTGGTCTCACACTTAAATTACTGACGGCATGTAAGATTCTTCGAGCCTTTAAAGATCAGGAATAATAAAGGATTGAAATAAACACAGGAAACAATGGTATCTGCATAAAGTATTTACCTCTTCAGCATTCTTTTGGGAACACGCTTCTTCTGGAGAAATGTAGGGAGCTGCTCGTAGAAGCAAACGTTCGAACAGGTTAGGAGATACATGACGAAGCTTCTGTAGTAAATTACTAACTCCCAGTAGAGCATTCGGATCGTCTTCCAATAAAATCCTAATTATCTGTTATAAAATTATTAATTATTAAACAGTAGAAATGCGGAACCTTTTTATAATTTGCCTCATCTGATTATTCAATTTAGGACCATGATAAATTACTTACAGTATTTTAAGATTGTAATTCATAAAAATGTTACATTTAAAAAAATGTAATATTTATGTTCATTCAACTGTTCATATCATGATTTTCAAGAGAATTTAATGCCATGTATTCAAATGCATTACTTAACAAATAAAATATACAATTTCTAGAGAATTATTACCGTACACAATTCTGAATCAATACGCCTATTTTCGTGTGCTATAAACCGATTTGTATCGGAATAAGGAATTATTTTATCCACAAGATCAATTCCTATTGGTGTTCATTAAATATTGATGGCATTCTATTGGTGGAGGAGAATATTTATAACAAGTTCATTTCGATATCATTCACCAACAGAATGCTCATAATTTGTATTAAAAAACAAATCCAATTTATGAATTTGCCTTTACTCGGGCAACATAATATACAGATAGCTTATTTCGACATCTGTTCATGGTTATAAACTTACATTACTTTAATAAATATGAAAAGCAAATTTTGAAACATCCATACTTGTTTTCTAGTCCTGTTTTAATTAGAAAAATGATACATGAGTACAATTATAGTAGAATAGTGGTAGAATATAGTAGAATAACAATTACAACTGTTACAATTACAATTATAGTAGAATAACTCTTACCTTATCGTATAATTGGATTGTATGTTTTCTATTAAAATACTCCGATTTTACGGCAATTTTAGGATTCAGGTTAGGTTCAGCTAAGTTCGCAATTGCTAAAGATGTAAGAGGATCGTTCAACTCAGGAAGAAGCTTTACCCCTTCGTTAGCAAGAGCCTGTAAAAAAATTAAATGAAATATACTTATATATCTAATTGTTTCTAATTATGTTATTTTGTTTCTATTTCAAATTATGTTAATTTTTTAAAATTTGACTCCATTTAAATTTTTGATTTTGTTAGAAACAAAATTTCTACTTTATAAAAAAAATAAAAAAATAAATTGCATGTCAAAATTGTATGGTAGTTATAGTATTAAGGATAGGGAAAAGGGAGGCCACC
>JAJNBT010072723.1:0-14139 GCA_028455955.1 Notopais sp. p TS-2021 | reverse complement strand
AGAGAGATTTTTATTTGACAAAAAATACATAGTACAATACATACATATTGGTTTGCATACAATATTATTTTATATCTACTAATTCAGGGACAAGCCCCCTGTGGCTCTATTTATTTGCTCCAGTCCTTGACACGAGTCCTTGAATACAATTTTTATAAGTTAATTTTAATATAGAGAGATAAAATTTGTACAATGTAGCTACAAAAATGGTACAAAAAACCGCTATTTTTTGTATTTAATCAATATTTTCATTCATAAAACAGTAATTAAATTGAATAAGTTTACAATTATTTTGTGATGTTTAATTATTATCAAGTAAAGAATTTAGATTATTTCAATAAAATCAAATTAAACAAAAATTAATTATTTAAATCTTTAAATGTATAGTCACTTATGCAGTATATAGTCACTCTATCTATACTATATATATACTACAGCACGCAATTATATTAATTATGACCATAAAAATAACTAATGCTTAATTAACAAAATGACTTACTGTACATTAAATGAATTTGTGGTATAATTTCAACCGTGACAGGACAATTGCCCCCGAGGACAATTTCCCCCTAAGGAAAGATAAATTAATTGTCCTCGGGGGCAATTGTCCTCGGGAGCAATTGTCCTGGAGCCAATTTCAACAGAATAAAACAAAATTCCCTTACGGTATTAATTAATATATAACATTATGCCCTTAGGACTAACAAGGACTCATCAGACATATAGTTACAAAACTAAATTCTAGAATATATAATTCTCAATAAAAATAGAGTATATTCTACTTACAAGCTAATTTAAATTGTGAACAAGAAATTTTGCTCGATAGATATCAATTATTAAAACTGAATTAAATTCATTGTTATAATTCATCATCTCATTTGATTTCTATTTTCTGATAGTTCCATAAACGAACAGTTATTATTTCTTTTTCTACCAATTAATTTGGTCAATTACAATTCTCAGCAATTTAGTAAATTTAAAATTGACTATACAAACAAATTACTAAATAAAATAATATGTATTTTCTATTCTTATTAAATAAATTATTTAAAAGTGAATTGTATTTTGTTATACTTGACCGTTGAAAAAGCGCGGAATCTCTTTCCAATTGATAGTCAAAAGTTTCAAGGAAGATTAAGACTTGAGTTGTAGCGAGGGGAAGTGGTTTCAATGACAAATGACTCTAGCATTTTTTATTCTTCCCTCAAATGCTTCTATTAGATAGCCCTCTTTTCCCTTTTTACTTATAATATATAACTTATTTAATCTCTATTGTGTGTCGTCAACTCAAAATATATCGAGTTATATTTGACCATTTTAGTATTTTAATATTTAAAATAAAAGCAATTATTAATTTTGAAATAAAAAATTCTTATTTTTAAAAAATTAATGCAAATTTAAAAAAAATTTGTTTACCAAATTTTCATATGACACATTTTTGAAACTTCGAAAATTTTGTAATTGTTTTAATGTCAAATAAATACTAGTGTTAAATTTGTGTTGCGCGCGGCACCTTTTATATAGGGAGTAATATTTAATAACATCAGAATGTGGCTAACAATTGTCTCCCTCAAAAAATTACCCCTGCATCTCTTCCATTCATTCTGAGTGATAAATAGATCCAAGATGTTCTCCTCTGTACGATGAAGAAATTTAACATCGTTCGAAACCCTGAATGAAACCAACGTAATTAATTAATCAAACAAAAGACGTCTTGACAAGCGACCACCATAGACATATAAATGTCTATTCTGACATAAATATACTGTATATAGACATTAAATTAGTGATTTAATGCGAATTTTTATTATATTTCAGACATTCAAAAGTTTCTGATTTAAAAAAAAATATTTAAATTATTGTTAAGTGAAATTTTCTAAAAAAATTTAAATCCAAAATTTTTTTTGAGTGGGGAGTTAATTATTTTCGTAACCCCAAAATTTAAATTTGGACGAATTTTTCTGGTTTTCGAGGTACAAACAAAATATAAATACAATTTTTGCTTGTGAGTAAAGGATCGTCTCTACTCTTTCTCTCCTCTTCTTCTTCTACCAGGACCGTGCCAAGTCCGAACGGCTTGATTAATAGTTGAACTTTAGCGAACAATTTGTCTCCGTATAGCTGGTGCACCATCATCAATGTATACCACCCTACCAACGATTAATATTATCCCCCCACATTTAGAATTTCCCCAAATATATATATACGCGTCGCATCCCATATAACGTCACTATAGATCCCCCTCTGCCCCCTCCCAAAATTTCTATCTACCTTCTATTATGATTATAAACAAAAGATTTCCTAGCGTACGTAAACACTAATATTGGGGCCGGCACTTGGCTAGAATAGGGCCATAAACAAGCTGCCATGCGTTAATTTGACTAGCGATGGATGCGTTCAAGTCAGAGTCGAATCAATACGATCGAACATTTGTTGATGCTTTGGTTTTTGGCGGTAAACAACCAAAACAGATACCGAGACTCGCGTTAGTCGGGGGAGTAAATAAATAGAAGGTTTAAACTGGACCATTTTTTTACTTTCATGGATTTCAAAGAAATGACGTAGTTCAGTTTATTTATTTTATTTATGACACTCCTCGAAATATCTATTTTTATTTATTATTGTTTATTTTACATAGAATATGCAATGATATTTTTTATTGCATTTTAAACCCATATTCTTCATATGATACTAACTGTAGCTGTTTTAAATAGTAAGTTATTAATTCAATGCTCAAGTGCAACAAATTGTTAATTTATTCCAGTATCGTCAATCTATTGTAGATAGCACAAAATATTGTATAGAAACATCCTTGCAGAACGTGGACGAGTCTCCAGGTTTCGTAGACTGAGTACAATTATAATAGCCAGTTTTTCAAAGGGCCAAGGTCACGCTGTGAAACTAAAGATTATATTCAATAATATAATTTTGGAAGAGAATAAATATTTGGCTTTAAAACTAGTCACATTCTGGTTCTATATTAAGTCCCTTATATAATTTTAGAGGAGGCCTATTTATTTATTAATATTTTAAAAAATTGCTTCTTCATTGAAAGTTTAAATTTAAAATCTTACTACTTTGAGTGCATTTTATATTAACAATAATGACTAAAATATAATTGTCCCAAAAACTCAATATTAAATTAAGTTTATGTAAGAAAAGGGTTCTAGGAAAACCCATCAACAGACTACTTTCTATAATGTCTCAATATTTTAATAAAATATTAAATTCCAATCAAATCTAGCAAATCCTATCAGAAATTATCTAAGTCCAACACCGAAAATTACGGTCGTTGGAGCGGCGACGTAATGAGTCTATAAATAGGCTGGAACGTACTTACAGCTATCAGATCCGTTAGCCAATTGCTATACGAATGAAAGATATTTTTTATAAAGAAATTGACAAATTTTCTTTGATTTTTTTAGAATAATACGTATTTGACGAAGGATATTGCTATAAAAATAGATAATTATATGAAATAAATTAGTGGAATAATTTTAACATAATAATATAACTGCATGAAACGCGCTTATTTTAATAGTTTCAATATATATACACGGTCAAGCCACCTAAACGTAACAAGGATTCTCTTGGCATATATTATTATCATACAAAAATGTAAATTCTTCAACAAAATTGATTTATTACTCGAAATTTGTCTGCGACCGAGGTTTACAAGGACGAAATTTCTGAATTTCTGAGAACAATTTGATGATCACAGATAAAATTCAGGGGTCTCCAACCTTTCGAGCTCCGCGACCAAAAATATAAGAAACGATACATTTACTGGTAACTATTATTAGCTTAGTCAAATAATTTGTATACAATTAAATACTGCTCTTTATATTTGTAATGGACATTGTTTAAAAACGGTGTTTGTAAGCGTTTCCTTTCGTATAGCATGTCCCGGTAGCTGAACAGTTTCCATATGTGTGATTCAGATAGAAATTGTTATTTTCAAGATATTTTGTTTTCTTCAAAAATTAGTTTATCACCACTGCGAGAGCAACATGTTGCTCGCGAGCTACGGGTTGGGAACCACTGGCATATACCATTTGTGATGTGTATATATACACATATATATTCATAGTAAGTATTTTGATTGATTGATATATTATTTATTTTTAAGCCTTATAACATAATTTCCAGCCATTTAAATATTCATGAAAATTTGGACCTGTTTGACTATTAAAAATGTGACTATAATAATATAGATTCAATATTAAAGAATCAGTCACCATTAAAAAAGGAACCGAAAGAAAACGCACCACTCATTAGAAAGTATTCACAGATATTTTTTATTAAGAGAAAAATATATTTACAAAAAATAGTAAAGTCACTGAACGTTTCTCTATATGAAAATGATTAAATTACAGAGTTTATTTTAACACAAATGAGTTAGGAATTTTGGAAGTGTCAACAAACGACAAAACAATACAAAGTAATTATACATTGTTATAAAAATTCGACTAAATATATACATTTAGGGATTGAAATGTTAAATGTATAAAATAAGCTGCTCAGCACATTTGACCACAGAATTACAATGGTATCAAATTTTGAGCACTTTAGTGGAATGCCTTAAAAAAGATAACTATACTTTGAACTCAAAACTGAACTATAATTCGGTGTTCTCATCACGCTGCATTCCACGTCAAAGTTCATTGTGAAAAGGACCGCCATCGAGGACCAAATTTGTTGTAATTTGAACTTCAACGGACCACGAAACGCAACGTAAAACTCCGATTGTTGACGACAGCAATTAGAATATAAAAGTACATCAAAAATTATTAATTTATTATTATTCATTTTAATAAATCAGAAAATAATACATAACAAACTATTAAATTTCCTACTTTTTATGCATTAGACCAATTTTTAAGTTTGTTTTAGAATTTAAGCACTAAACAAGTGTGCCGTCAACAAACGGAGGTAAGAATTCTATTATACCTTGTAAACCGATAGAAATTAAAAATATCTTAACCCTTCCATCGCACATTTTGCCTCAGTCAAGAATGGATCTATGTTCAGGTTTGTCTTTGGATCACTTCAAGATGAAGGCCCCCACCTCTAACCACTAAGGGTGAATATAGGTAGGTTAGGTTAGAACAGGGCCTAACCTAACCATTTTCACTCCAAGTTGTTAGGGGTGGGAGCCTTCGTCTTAAAGTGATCCTTGTATTTAATTAAAAAGTATTAATCATAATTTTCAATAAAATTAATTATTGAACCAAAAATAAATTTCGTTACAGATCCTAATCTTAAACCAATAGCAAAATGTCATATCACACTTGGTGTTTGAAACCAAAAGAATTTACTTTCTCCGAATAAACTCCTGAATATAATGGATCGAAACCCATATTTGATAGCAATCTAAACTCGATAGAGGATCATAAAGGATTAATTATTACTTCAATATAGGTAAAATATTCTTAAAAAGGATTTTGACAACAAGGGAACAACGTAACAATTAAGTTAATATATACAAATAACCGTATATGCAAATAGAGATTCCAATACAGGATCTCTTTAGCTTCATTATACGAGCTCATATTGGCAACTCAAATTATATTAACTATTTAGGACAGCTGAGGAATAAGCACCTACAGATATTTAAATGTCTTTTGTTCAGTTGTGGTTATCAATAATCAAATTTATTTTTGGCCCAGACGCGAACAATTAAAGTACATATTTTTGAAGGTTTAGCTGGAATACGTATTCAAATAATCTCCGTAGGGTGTGTATTCTTCAACTGTTCCAACTAATTACTTATCATATAAATAATTATTGGCCCGGGCTTTTGAACGAAGATTATAGAAATGTTTACCTTTTTCTTGTTGATTCACATTTAAGAAAATAGACATTCCTTTAATTTTCGTTCAGAACATTCACAAATATGATGGTCCTTTTTGGGTTTGATTTCATTGGATAAAATTTTACACAAAAAATCTAAAAGTAAAATAAACAAAAAAATTTTCTTAACTATTTTTATTAAAAGAAATAAAATAAAAATGTAATACAATCAGACACAAATTTAAATTTTGAAAGAAACCTTGAATTGGAATTAATTTAAATTCTAGTATACTTTTTAATTACTTAGAATCGTAAGAATTCTGCTGCAAATCGTGGAACAAAATATAATATTTCATATTATAAGAATTAGAAGGATAAAATATTCTATAAATTCTAAAACAATATTCTCAACTTCAATGAAATTCTACAATCTACATCAATTATTAAAACTTTTTGCATTCAATCGATTCGAAGCAAAAGAAATTCTTGCACTCAAATTATAAAACTGACTGCAAATTTTAATTTCAATATGAATGAAAATTGCACTAAGTAATTTTTTTCCTAATTCAAATAACAATTTTTTGCAACAACAAATGAATATTTATGGACATATCACATCAGATATCTACTCTGATTACAAATAAGTAAAACAATTCCAACGGATTAAAAAAGAAGTGCGTACCTACACTTGTATATTCATTACCATACATAAATATACTATGTTTAATTGAATCTTTGAGTGATCAAAAATATAGCCTTAAACAATATTATCATTGCAGAGAGAGTGTACAATTCATTATTTGTGTAAAGAAGATGCTGCTCTAAAGGTCAATTTGTTCAAGCGTTTTCAGTTCAAAATTTCGAAAAATTCTTAATTTAAAATTTTAGGATTTAACAAGTTTATTTTCTTAGTTTTAGATGAATTTATCTTGTAACCAATGTTAATATATATGGAACAAATCAATCTTGAAATGTTCAGTACAATAGTTAGCCTCATTTAGCCTTCGTAGTATACAATATCAGTACAATTAATTACTTATGGAATGCCCATAAACTAGGCTATAATAAGGATTCTTTCGCTTGTTTCAGTACAACAATAATTAAAAAGAAACCATTAATGATATTTTTTAGTAATCAGGTAAAATAAACATCTTTAGAATTGTTTTAACGTCGATGGAAAATTGGAAGTGCAAACTAATACAAAACAGATTCCAATATTGATGAAAACTTGAACGTAAAAAGTGTCATTAAAACAGTTCTATACATTGTTTACAATTTCATAGCCGTGATCACGAAATAACTGTACTAAAATAGCTATGAGGACTCTTTGTAACATTAGCCAGCGGGTGAGGCAATTTTATAGGTTGAAATTATATTGTAAACAAAATGGGAATGTCCGATATGGACCAAATTTTAAACCGCGGATTAAATGGAACAAGATTTGTTATAATTTAGCGAACAAATCTTACCTGCTAGCGCACCCAATGGTTGCCTGCTTGGATGGGTGGGCAGGAATAGACTGAAGACGGCCCGCCATTACCCGCCAGCTGGGACGATGCAGAGTCCCTATGCGAATTAGCGAATGTGTGCCCGTGATGTGCGTAAGAAGCCGCCGATTGCCCGTGAAAATCGAAGTTTAGTTGGTCTTCGTGTTGAAGCTCATATTTTATCACCTATCGAGGGGACATAATACGTTTAAGCATGATAAGCATTATTGAATAGGTTGGCAAAATCGAAAAAATATCCAGAGTGGACACCAACCTCTTCAACATTACACTCCAGTCGTCCTCCTTGGAAATTGTCCAGATCGGGAAGATCAGCCACTGCTCCAGCGCCTGCTGGGTGCATGGACCTGGGTGGACCACTCATATGACTGTATGGTAAAGCATCCTTGTGGGACAACGCCACTCTCAGCATGGTAGTGGATCCGGTGTTGATGTCCTGATAGTTTGGGGGGCTGTGGGTCATGTGAGAACCAGACGTACTTGGAATGGCCATAGGGGAATTTGTGGATACGGGTGGATGGCCAACTTGAGGCATAGGAGGCATAGGTGGCATAGGAGGCGTAGATTGAGGGTGGCTATGAGAAGACGAGAAGGACGGATTGGGGCGCAGGTCTCCTTCGCAACTCGACGCAGAAAAATCACCCACGCCATTGGGTGGCGAAAGGCTATGGGCAGGTGACACGCTCTGTAGAAACAAAACAAAATATTAAGCAAATTCTTTACGAGTGGAATAGACTCAACAAATCACAGAATTATCAATTATTAAAATTAAAATTATTCAACAATTAATTTTAATTTTCTAATCTTTACATTTTATGTGAAAATACATTTTGTAATTGCATAATCACTATTTAATATATCGAATTTTGAACTGGTATATATCAATAATCTAGTACAACAAAATATACTGTACCGAACATCATGCAATGGGCACTAGAAAGTTGTATTAATTTTTACTTTTTGGTATTTATTTAAAAAAAGGAAATTGAAATTAGAAGTAAGAAAAAAAAGACTAATACATGATATTTAGATTACCTAATAAAAATTGGTATTTTACTTTGATTCTCTACAGTTAATTTATTTATAACTTTGATTACAACCTCTCTAAATATAAATGTTTGAAATTAAATTGATGTAAAATAAATTAATGAATTACTTTAATTGCTCGAAAATAAATTGATCCCTAACTGTAATGGCCAAAAATCAATTAGAACGTAATAGAAAAGTAAATCTGTGTACTTTGATTGGTAAAAAAGTAAATTATCGCGTCACTCATACGCCGATCTCATTAACGCTGCTCGAAACCTAACGATAAAAGTAGAGTTTAGAAAGTAATCAGAGGCGCTTATTATCTTATAATTGAAACAGTTTATCGTCTATCACCCGAGCTGATTTTTCATTTACGTTTTTATTCGTTCAATGTTGGTAGCTAATCTCAATTATTAATTTCGCAAGTTCAACAGACGCAATTTTAACGCACGAATAATCTTCGGACAAGTAATCAGAAGCCTGAAAATTATTTAAACTACTTACTTGAAGAGGGGACATTTGGAAATGATATGGAGGCCTAGGAGCGTGATTTGTCTTATCACAATGAGAAGGATGAGGAAAAAATTTAGTCCCGTGAGGAATGTGTGGACCAAATCTGGGAAAGTCTTCATAGTTGCCAAAGTTCTGAAAAGAAATTTAAAATTTAATTTAAAGATTGATTATTTAAGGTGATTAATATTATAAAAATTATTAAACAATAATGAACAACTTACATGGGGCGGATGATGGTTAATGAAACCATTCAAGCTATGAGGATGAAGACTCTGTAAGGGGGGTGGATGTGGACCACCAGGATTCATAGAATGGTGAGCAGCCCAGCTTTCTCTCGTTCCCCCCAGGGTGAATTGTTCCCCCATTGTTTCCGCTAATTGATCAGCATAATGTTCCTGATGAGGCATGCGACCCATGGAATGGGGTCCGTGCACAGCACTGGCTGACCAATATTCAGGTCCCCAAGCACCGGGGGACATTGGTGGTACCTATAAAAAAGTAATTCAGAGTATTATAATCTATTGTTTAGAGAGTTTTTCGATTGCATGCAAGAAAATGTACTCTCTTCATTTACATTTTGATAAAATCCAATACTGTTCTTGCTTTTAACACATTTATTAATATTCTGAACGTTTCTACCCCACCATAATTGTGAAACCCTTAATTTTATTATATTTCAGTAACGTACCTGTGAGTCGTGCATATCTGCTGCTTCAATAGCTGGAATGGGGGACAATCTACCACCACAGGAGGAAGCATTCGATGATGCCCTTGGTCTGTAGTCTTGGGGTGATAGCTGAAAAGGCGCGTGAAGCGGCCCAGTTGGGGGAGACCCTGGAAAAAATTCCATGTCTGCAATAGTAGGCGATACTGGATTTTCCATTCCATTTCTCATCACCTGGAAACAAAGAACGCCTTTTCAGATATTACTGCAAAACTACTAACCTACTACTGCTAAGTTACAAACATACTGCTGCTAAAACTATGAAAGCGACAATGAACAATTAAAGAAAAAAATATAACACTGAACAGATTATTAAATTAAGAAATATCACATCACAAAATCGAACAAAACAAAAAAACATAAGAGTTCTCAACCGCCTTTAAAATATTGGATGCACTCATGGAGGACATGCATAGTTTTGTTACAATATATTTGATAATGATATTTTATTGTTTTGTCTTTTTACAAATTTTTCTATTTACAAAATAGTGTTTACCAATGTTTCGTCCTGTTTTTTTTATCCAAAATCAATATACAAAAGTTAACCTTATAAAAAAAGGTGAATAATTTTAAAACAACTTTTAAATTTATTATGTTAAGAATGTGCATTTCATATTCTCCATATTTATTTTCACATATTTTTATTCATTATCTTGCACTCTTCCTATTGATGTCTTATATTATCCATATTTATGGTCTCATCATCCCCAAACAGAACAAATCTTTTCAGAATTGGCAAACATAAACTAGAGTATTTAAGAATTGTTTTCATCCTAATTTTGAGAAATAAAATGTATTGATAGATATGACCCAGTGTGATTTATTTTTCTAGTGATTTAACTAACGAAAAGTTTATTGCACAAGACCAACAAATCTTCATGAACTCGAGGAGGAAATCCAACATTAGCTGTGCAAATATTAATATGGAAATTGTTGCTGATGACGGGAATGCATATGTTAAGCTTTGGTTCGAATGTTATGAAAAATGCACCTCAGACGTAGAAATCTACCAGTAAAGTAATTCAATCTTATATGAGCATCGAATTAATTATTTTTCAAAATTAAGATGAAACAAATTCTTAAAAACTCTCGTTTATGTGTACCAATTTTGAAAAAAATAAAGTGTAAAGTGACTTATGATTCGCATATTTTGTATATCATCACGATAACTACTTTCCCGCCTAACATAATTTGTCACTTATATGCATAGAAATGAGACAAATATTTTTTCATTATTATTTCGAAATAATTTTTTAATTTTTCAAAATTAATTCTACCAAATTTTTGCTTAAATTTGAATTAGATAAATAAATCCTGATAATTAATTTTAGTCTAATATTTCCTATATTTAGATTTAAATATAAATATTAATGAGTGTTCTCTATATTTATTTTATTAGATTTGACTATAAATAATATAAAAAATAAAGGAAAAGTGTAAATCAGATTGACATACATGCATACACTGAAAAAAATACCCCCTACTCTTCTTTAATCAAATCTCAATTTCATTTATAGAGAATCACCGTCAAGTTTAAGGATAATCCTCTTACTTATTGTACTGTAGATTCCTGCATTGGCTCAATGTTACTTTGACGCCTGATTCCTACAGTATATTGGCTCAATGTTACTTTAACACCTATTTTTTTTACTCCTATTTAGGGGGATTTGTCTCAATGTATTTAAGAAGTCAGTTCTACTTACAACATTAGCCTCTGGTTTCTTCCTCACCCTTCCTCTTTTTTTCTCCAGTCTTCCAACACCATCCAACGTGTTCGCTCTTCTTCGTGTCGACTTGCCCGGCTTTGCGTCGGGATTGAGGACCCACCAGGAGGATTTGCCAGTCCCTTCATTCTGCATTCTCATGAAGCGACTATGCAATGATAAATTGTGGCGAATCGAGTTCTGAAACGACAAAAATTCATTTTTAAAATTGACACCTAAAGAATTAAATTATATATATCTAAATAACCTCCACAATACGGAGGATGGAGGAGATAGAAGTTATCCACCTCCAAATTCGTAACCTGCCAACGTCTCTGAAGAATCAAAAGAAATGTCGACGGCAGCAAAAATCTGCGGTCTTCCATTTCAAGGAATAATGTCATTATTTAATGAGCTTTTTAATTCCGCATGTCAAAAAATGGCATTTCTTATAAGACTCATTATAATATTCATTATCATCCCTCATTAACGGAGTGCCTTCATCACAGTCGTGTCATTATATCTCCTAAGGCATTCATTGCTCACCCAGTCAATAACACTTATCTCATTATCAAAACTGCGGCAGATTAATACTTTTACCGTGGGGGTCAAGACCATAGCAAGCTCTAATTAGACATCTCATGGACTTTGTGAATTCATATTTTCCAGGCACTGATTGGCACCAGCTTTTGACAGACAGTGGCAGTAAGACTATCGGGAACGATGAACAGATTTTCTATATCAGTACATAATCTCATTGTACGTTAGCTCTTTATTAACAAGTATCTTAAGTAGCTAATATTACTTTATATACACACACGTCGTGCGGATTACATGTCATACGGTATTTTTTTTAATTAAATAAAATATCTCTCTTTATATATAAATAGAAACCGTTATGAAAAGATAAATTCATGACTTAATAATTTCAAAGGTTCGATTATAATACGATATATATATTGAAAATATTCTAAGTTGAAGCATTAAATGTAGAAAAGGGTTGTGAAAGGTTAACGATCCAGTGCCTTTTTTTCAATTAATAGCCTTTAAAATGGTTATTAGTTCAATGGAGTTTCCATCTCAGTTGTTAACTTGGTTATTTTCGCTTAATTAGACTAAGGAATTTTTTCTTCACTTGCAATTGAATTAATGGGGAAGAAGAATGGAGATGAAGCGACTGAAGACTAAAAATGGGGAAGAGAGGAACTCCGGTATAAAGCGAAACAAATTCTCGCAGTAGCTCGTAGATAAAGTACAACAAAAACAGTCACTTTCAGTCTTATTTAATAGAATTATATTGATTGTAGTGTATTTTTGTACGAACTTTCGGTGTTACATATTTAATGTGTTAAAATAGAAACAAAAAAGCGGAAACTTAGAGGAATATTATGACCGATGTTCACTCTAAATATTTATCATTTTACAAAATTGGAAATTTCTGCGCTATTGCGTAGCTGACAGAGAAAATTAATTATATTAGCTGCGCTAATTCTAATATAGTAGACAAATAGATTAAGGGTACAGTAA
This sequence comes from Notopais sp. p TS-2021, assembly GCA_028455955.1. NCBI lineage: Eukaryota > Metazoa > Arthropoda > Malacostraca > Isopoda > Munnopsidae > Notopais > Notopais sp. p TS-2021. The sequence continues at coordinate 1,345 of JAJNBT010072723.1, read as the reverse complement.
AAATCTGCTTTCAAATATTCCATTCTTTTATAAACTCATGTGGTACACCACTGAGCTGTTTGTTGTTTCATTCTTGTGTTCAAAGTATTTGTAGCATATCTTACATAACAATATTTTTAATGTAAATAAATATGATACACTTATTATATATTAAGTTTTTAAGACATGATGTCATCGGATTCAGACGTGCACGAGGTTATAAATATCCCCACCTCCACTAATAAGAAAGTAATACATACGATAGGTTTCAAAGAAATATTGTCCACAGACTTATTTGGAATAATGTAAAATAAGATCTGATTCCACCCCTAAGACTAATTTTGATTGCATTTTACAAATTAGTTAGACGGGTTATGCATTAATTGCAAGCATGAATGTAAAATATAATCCATCTCGAGAATTTTGTGTGTGAGTATACAATGTATACAAATAACTGTCGATTATATATGTTAAATAATTATTTTTAAATTACAATATATAGCTTTAGATTTTACCGCAATAATTCACTTAGAACTTTATATCTAGCAGAAGTTCAAATATATTTAGTTATTGTAAAATAATGTTAACAATATCTCGTTAAGATAATAAATAGCAGATATTTGTAGATTGTTTGTGCGGTTTTTGTATTTCTAAGAGAGTTTGATATCGCGTCATCGATTGATCCCAAACGACGATTGTCTGTTATACAAAGGACTGAAGATGAATGCAGTTTAACACAAAAGCACCGATAAATAGACGCCACGTAAGACCCAATTGTATAAATGGAATCAGTAAATAATTATAGTATAATTGGCACACGTCATATAATGGGAAAGGGAAATAATTGCCTAGTATCTCTGTGTGTGCTAATTACTTGCTATAGATACGAACAAAATAGCATTGAGAATCTGGTGATTACATTATACTAGCTTCTTATAACGGGGAATTCATTTTAATAATATATCAAATTACACGAGCCACCATCAATTATGAATACGCATTTATTAAATGTAGTCTTTAATTGGTCACGTGTTCGGGGACTGAGAAACCTCTCGCCTCATATCTATATGTTGGATTTCAAGCTAGATAATAATTGTAATTGAATATTGGATACTATTATCCGCAGATTTGTACAAAATTATATTTGTAAACATCGGGAAGAATAAACATTCAAATTTCATACTTGGAAGAATTAATTTTTTGTAGAGTTATTTTTATTTTTTAATCTTATAAGTTTCATTTTTAATGTATCTCAAAATATTGACATAATTAAATTAAATTATTTGTCACCGTAAAATAAATTTATAACTGAGATTATTGCGAAATAAAGAAATATTAAAAAAATATATATATATATATATAAAAT